>DWJZ01002240.1:0-20035 GCA_018249125.1 Asbolis capucinus
CTCCCCCCCCGCACGCCCCCGCCCGCGGCTCGGGCCGGCGGAGCCGACGATTTGTTTCATGCATTTAGTTTTATCACGGCATAAAGATATTTATTACGTTCAAACGGAACACCCGCACTAATATTGTAGTGGGCGGACGTTGTGCCGTTTTGTTCCGTTGGCACACATTTCGCATGTGCTCCCGTGTTGTGGCTTATAATAGCTTTTTTGTTTTGAATAGTCTATATGAATATGAACTTGTTTTTCACTCTGAGGACGACTCTTGGATCTTTATGTCGTTCGATATCTCAGAAATATCTACTGACATAAGTCAATCGCTATTTACAACATTTTATTTAACTTGTAATACGAGTATATGTTAGTACTACTACTATTACTAGTTTTGTTAGTTTGTTGTAGTCAAATTACTGCTAGTTTTTCTTACAATTTTTTTCTTATTGTAAGTAGTTGAAATTTAGCATATTTGTCCAGTTCCGATGACACTGCATATTGATGACAACCATCACGTGGAGTCCAGGCTGGGTTCCGCGCGAGGCTCCTCCTCCACGGTTAACAATCAATGCAGCTATACATATTTGTGCATGGTTTTTGGATTTGAAAAAAAAAAAAGAGTTTAGTTTATGATAAACTTATTCCTAAGGGCTTAAAACTCGGGGACGATTACTTCTTCAATAAAAATATAGTTTTAATATATTTTTATTCTTCAATATTTTTTTACTTCCTTCTTCCATTCATATTTCCAGAATTGAAATTAGTATGAGGCATGCGGTAGATGTAAGGTAGCAGAGTGTTGCAGCCAGTGCTCGGCTGGTGCAGTCGGTGCGAGCAGACTGGTTCCTAGTCGTTGTTGAAGGTTTGTTACGGAAGCCCCAGGTGTCGCGGCTTACATCGCACCGCTGGCGCTGGTGCTGGCGCTGGTGCTGGCGCTGGCGCTGGCGCTGGTGCTGGCGCTGGTGCTGGCGCTGGTGCTGGCGCTGGCGCTGGCGCACTGCGGGGAACGTGTTGTAAGCCCGAAAATACATATACTGGAGTATGTATTTCATTAAAGTCGTCACCGATGGGTTGTTAGCCATTAAAGAAATGTTTCTCCAACATTCTGTTTTTAAATGTCGTAGACAACAAGGAACCCTTAAAGTCATAGGACTAGGCATTTATTTCAATTTAATTTATTTATTTTATTTCAAATGTCCGCACTTCCTCGGCTCCGTTTGCTATCATGAGGTAGCAATCGTTTAGCCACCTTGAAGGCTCGAGAGTAGCATGGAAGCTTTGGACAGTTCGATTTGTCTGCACTCGCTTCGAGTAGGTGAGCTCGATGTGTCTATGATGAAATAAAATATTTTGACTGGGCCGGTGAGATGGAATATGCCCTAGGAATGAGGAGAGCCGTTATGCCATAGGTACATTGAATTCGTCGCTTATACACGTCGCAGCTCAGCATGCAACGGTCGTTCCGCTGCCGTAAGCCAGTCCATATGTGTTGATAGCAACAATATATAGCCCAACATATGACCGCGTCGTTTGTTGTGCCGCGTCTCTGTTATCCGATATGATGCCGTGAAATTTATTATAATTATGAACCAATGAATCCGGTGCTCGCAGCCTGTGGCCGCGGTGGTCGTGTGGTCGCGCCAACAACCGACGGCACCACCACCGACCATTATTCACGGTGTGGGTAACGATTGGATCATATTGATCCTAGCATGTATTTATAGTAGATATGGGTATAGAAACTTCGGGCTAATAACGAATGTAATCGCGCAATACCTTAATATAATGTACGTACATTAGAAACAATATGAGCTTGGTGTGTTGCAAGTTGCTGCGAATGAAATCAGTAGGGAGGAAGGGTTTGTGGGCGGCATTTACATGATGGACTGACACTTGACGACCCTCCCGGACGACAATGAACCTGTGGCCTCACACGTATTTGAACTACTTGAGTACACGATTGAAACCATAACGTCACACAGGTCTGTTGTATTTTATCTCTACTCTTCTCCCGGATAGTTTCTCATGGGAAATATACAAATGATAAAAAAATATGTAATAATAAATATTCACTGGAATAATGGATTGAATACAAAACGCAGAGAGATGACCGCAGCGGTTGTTGCGGCACAGTGTACCAATGATTTTATTCCAGATATTGAATTCGCGGTTTCTGCACATTGTAGCTCCCCATTTATTTCAAATATCAATATGTACCTCAGTGATTCGTACTGTCACCGATTAACAGACAACTCACAGCCAAAGCCTGCGGGGCTCAGGACCTGTTCAACAGTCCGAGGCGCGGAGTAAAGGACGTCTTATCGTGCTCGGAAGAGTTCCGGGAAATTGAAGTACCCCTCGGCTAGGTAGACTGATGCCCTGAAGAATACAGCGGGTATGCTCTGGATTCAGAAGATTCGAGGCAGGTCAGGATGTATCTTAATCCAGTACAAAATATTCTGTACCTATTAAAAGGGTGGGGATTGAAGCACACGGCCCCGAGTCGCAATATTCCTAACGTAAGGAGCTTTAGTTCTCTCTAGCATTAAATATAGTAATTAAAAGCGAGATGCTTATATAAAGCGGTATGTATGTAAGATAGGTATGGGTATTAGGTACGTGTGTTACATAAACCAAGCCGAGCTGCCGGCGACCGACCAAAATACAGGCACCTGACGCCGGCTCCGGGCTCTCGACAGACGGCGGCCGCCGTGGCGGCAGCGGCGGGAAGCGGTGACTGTTTACTCTTACTAGCTTATTCTATATGGAGTAATCATTGTAACGACTCGTATCGCGATGAAACATTCTGCAATTCTGTATTTAAAGACATTATTCGCCTCGGTTGCTACAGCGATGTGCCGCGTCCTTGCGTTCATTGTCTTGTGTTCCTGATGCCTGTGGGTGGCGGCGATCACTAATCATCAGCTATGTCTGCTCGATTGCCTGCTTTAACATTAAAAAGTGCACGTATAGTCGCGATACGCGGGCTCTCATAAATATGACTCGGTGACTCGTCATTATGTCAAGTATTCAGTATTTTATATGAACGTGATAGTATCGTTAGATACCAAAAAGGTTTGCTGATTGTTTCAAATGACGGAGGAGTATATAAGAATGTTATCATCATTAAGTTGTCATGTGTTTCGTAGATTAAATCAAATCCATGTCGCATGTACTTATACTGACCCAAATATATTGTTAACAAAAACTATAATAACTTATACACCCAAGACTGGCTACCCGCTTCTCTCGTCACCGTGCTCTGGATGTTATTTTCCAACGAGCCGCACAAAGCCTGGCCGCTGCGGTCGCTCGTCTTACCAGCGCCGCCCGATTGTGCGCTACCTACATACATATCTACGTAGTACTACACGTACACCCACCTTGGACGCTAAGGGTGGGGTCACACTGACTGATTGCTGCAGTACTAGCTGTGCACATTATACATTTGCTCAATCGATAGTTTGTCATTGAACTTTTATACAGCTGGACAGGTTGAGTGGAACTCTGTATTATAAATTGTACGACTGGACTTGCAGCTGTCACCCATCCTCCTGCCGACCGCCCGCCGCTGTTAACTTGTCTGATGACCTACTATCGACGTAGAAGCAGCGCTTTACTTTCTTATTTCTAATTGTTATTAGTGACACAATTGTCGCCTTCCCTGTGCAGGCACTCGGTCGGCCGCTGTATGAACGAGAGGAAACTTCTAAAATGCTACTGTAAAACCGAATACCGTATACTCACACCAACTTAGGTAGGTAATTGTGTAAGGTCGGTAATAAAGAGGTCTCAGCTTATTTTTTGTCTAACTCCATTGGGACGATCTTGGGATAATATAATATTTGGAGCAGTAGTGTTCTGATATGCTCCTTGCGCAAATATGTTGACATGCGAGTATCTAGCCATTATGCTCAAGTATCATCTGGAAGTTGCTCTCAAAGACGACTCACTAGCTGCCTCCGCGGCTTCGTCCGCGTCGAATAGTTGGGGTAGCGCTAACTTTAACCCGCGACTTCATTGAACTGTCGTACATGATCCTCTGATTTTGAAACATTGTTTATTGTTGCTCCGCTCCTATTGGTCTATCGTGATGATAAATAACCTATAGCCTTCCTCGGCAAATGGGCTATCTAAAACTGAAATAAAATTTCAAATCGGACCAGTAATTCCGAGATTAGCGCGTTCAAGCAAACACACAAACTCCTCAGCTTTATAATATAAGTATCGATTACGAACTTATTATAACCGGTTTCGAATTAAAGTACGGTATTGGAGAGCTGTCCTCTCTTGTGGACTGCTGTGCCCTACAGGCTCCTCTTTTAGACTGTATGTAGCGGTGATAGCCTAGTGGTTATGAATTCGACCTCCTATTCGGGGGCTCCGGGTTCGAATCTGCGATTCCGCGAATCGAATCGCGCGCAAAACTTAAAGGTGAGTGAAGTCTGCCAATCTGCACTAGGCCAGCGTGGTGAACTATGGCCTTAAACTTCTCATTCAGAGAAGAGACTCATATAATAGTTGGCCGTGATGAGTCGAGATGATGAGACTTTATGTACTTAAGACTCTAGAATAAGATCGGTTTATTGCCATAAGGCGTAAGATTTGTTTCAGTGAATGGCTCCGGCTGTGGGGGGTGTGGGAGTGGTGGTGTTCGCAGCGTCTTTGCCGCAATACCTGCTCGAAATCAATGTGGGCTCATTTTATGGTGCGTATATATTTCCACGGTACTGTCGACTCTTTTCTAGTCTGTTGTATTCAAAAGTAATTATAATTACTGTTATCCATCTTGGAGCGTCGAAGGTAAACATATTTCAGAATACTTAGTATTGAAAATCATTCCGTGGTACATCGGATCCATTAGAGCTTCACGAGCAGCTCTCTCCGCGCCGGCCGTCTCTGAGCTGTGTAATAATAAGACTGTCATGAGATTCCGCCTGTCTGTATCTGTTGGTTGCGGACTATGGTTTAGGAATATCAGCTTCTATTAAGTTATTCTACATGTCATTGATTTTTGCGATTGATTGCCGTAGTAGTATGTAAGGTCTGATATGTCAGTTATAAATATAATTTGTAATGACTGGGAACTTGCGCTTCAGCATATAAGACCACATGGCCGCTCACCATCAGGTGGGACAGTGGTCGAGCACTAAGTAAAAATAAAAGTAGCAAATGCTGTGCGGCTGCGGATACGGTAACGTAGGTATCCCACTGCTGTGTCATGTAAAATACACGCACACTAGTCTGCTACGTTACGTAATGACTTGCACATTTCATATTTCTTTAGAGTTCATTTATTAAGTGTCAATTTGTAAAGAATAATAAATAGGCCATAACAGAGAAAAATACAAGATTCGAACCTGGAACATGCCTTTCCTTCTTCATTTACATGCGGCAATTGCGCTTACAGGCGGTATGTTGAATTATGTTAACTGGAGTGCTGCAAGATGGCGCTACTAGTCGTGTTCTAAAACTAAACATTCGTCGGCCTACATTATCTGTATCAACAATGGCGGCGCAATCTCTTAACATTTCTTTACAGAGTTCTAAAGTTGAAATAATATCATCATTTATATTGTGGCACTGTTTTAAGACAAAAGATGCGTTCGTATTTCCAGCCTGGCCTGCCATCAGATCTAATATGAACCTAACCTAAAAAATATTTTTGTATAAAATATTTCTGACGAACATTTTCGGAGTCTTAATGGACTAATTAATAAATCCCACTGTAAACGAATCTTGAGCCGTATATGGAAATATATGTATGTGCAAATGTAAAATTTAGATTTTATTGTTAGAGTTCGTCTAAATGTATAAATGTTGGCACCGGACCTGGTCAGTGCTGCTGTATTGTTATAATATTGTTATCCAATCTACACATACCTGCCTGAAGTCTCAACTAGACCACAATTAGAAATAAATATAGTTCAGGTGCTCGTCAGCACCTCTTTGCGCAGTACCATTAACCGTATAGGAGCGGCTTCGAATATAAAACCCCAATTCTATGCTGGTCTACCTGGGTGTCGTGAAGGGCGTAGAGAATTTGGTGGTATGGCTTTGTAGAAGGATTACTATCTTCTTGTGAAGCCCGTCTGGTTGGTTACCGCCGTCTCGCTTGAATCAGCCACCGCACGATTCGTCGTGTTCCGGCTGAGGGCTTGAGAACCAGCTTTTCTCTTTTTCTCCCCGTACTTCATTTATCCTCCTCCCTATTCTTCTTTGTCACCCGTAGTGAAATGCTGTGTTGCTGGAGTATCTGGGGTCAGATGTCGTCACTAATCCCAGCCAATTTAACAATTAATAGCTTTCCTTGTTTCTTTCTCTTCCCCCGTATGCGGTTCTATTACTTCCTCCGGGCAGGGAACGCGTTAGAAACACCCCAGCCGGGTGTTATTAATGTCCATGGGCGGCGGTGGTCACTTACCATCAGGTGACCCGCCGGCTCGTGTGCTTGCTTATCATATTTATAAAAAACACCATTTCAATCTTACTGCTCTGTATGGTATATCGTATACTCATAGTTCAATAGTAACCATTTCGTTACGAGGTGCGGGTGGTGCCTGCATGTCATTTTACCTTACCACGCTTATTATAGTATAGTTGCACGTGTATTAGTTACAATGGCAGTCAACAGGCGGATGTAGTTGGGGCCGACCCGGGCGCGGGCTCTATCGCTGGCGGTGCATATCACCTTATATCGAGCCGCCGTCCAGTCCCAGTGTACCCATTCATATATGCGGTGGCGTGGCGTAAAATGCACATTTTGGAGCGAATGGGACGATTCGCTTTATATGAGGCTTTATTGTAGTATTTGACTGTAGTGGGCGGAATAGCTGGAGCACCAGCATGGTTTATAAGTACCCACACAGTTGAAGCTGAGTGGTGAGCACATTACCTCAGCGGGTGGGATTTTAAATAAGTCGGACCTGAGATAACCTCCGTCTACAGTGAGATGTATGCTCCTCATTGAAAACATCGATTTAAAATGACATCGACAATAATAAAACGAGAACATCGTCGACGCAGTCAAAGAAAGTTAAATTATACATTAGTACAGATAACCCCGATACTACTCGGCACATTTCGCTCATAAACATCCATTTTTCAATACAAAAGAAAGTTCGGTAGCTGCACCTAGTGAAAGTTTGTAACAAACTCAAAAAAGGTTGAATCGAGAGCCTTCTCTTTTCTCAATAGATAAATAGTAAAAGCGCTATTGAGAGTTGCTTTAATGATCAATCGCCAGGCGGTGCTGGTGCACTTGCTCCGGTTCATTTGTGCCTGTGACAGTATCAATTACTTATAAGATCTAAAAAATATCATATAAAATAAGTTTACTCAAACAGGAAAGATTCTCAAATAATCAAAGTAAGAAAGAAGCTATAATTTTATTTGTGGATACCGTTTGTCTTCTGAACGACCAGAAATACCGCGGACCTCGGCGCGATCTGTCATTACGACGCAGCTCCCAGCGCCGACTTCCAGCGTGATGCAGCACAGGTACTGTTAGTAAAATCGAGGATTATTTTCCCCGAAGCGAGGCGACATATTTTCCTACGGTATGTATGTATTCAGCGTCGCCCGCAGCGCCCCCGGCGTGCAAAGAGGAAAACGCGTCCATCGACACGGACTCTTCGGAATTTTCAACGAGGGTAGGCGGAAAACAGATACCTAATGTTATAACAGTATAGAAATAGAACTTTCGACGCGCACAACGATCTACTTGCGGTTATTGTGTTCTGAGTAGGGAACATATGAATGTTGTCTTGTGTGTTAAACAAGCTTAGGTTATGTTGACCTTACCCAGGGGCCACAATAATAAAGAGCAACAACATGGGTTCGTCTTCAGCGCGGGTGTACTTTATATGACAGAAGCGCCGTGACGAAAGGGAGTCCTACAATTACTAATAAATGAACTCATCTAGATCTTGAAGCGGAGATAGTCTAGTGGTTAAGAATTCGGGCGTCAACTCGGGGGGTCCGGTTTCGAATCCCAGATCCCCCACTTCTGACTTTTCGAAGTTATGTGCGTTTTAAACATTTAAATGTCACTCGCTATCACCGTGGACTATGGCTTTAACTTTCTCATTCAGAGAAGACACCCGTGCTCAATAGTGGGCTGTGATGGCTTGAGATGATGAACTCATCTAGAGACAAAAGTAGCATGTTCACAATAAATATCAGTCCAGAGTAGGACTGGAAACCATTTGAAAATGTGTTAAACATAATGTACATTTGACCCTCTAGGGGGCGTGAATATCGCGTTGGCAGAAAACGTACAACAAAAATTGTCCGGTTGTATTAAAAGGTAGAGAATTTTCTACGTTGTCATTAAACGCTATGGAGGCGGACAGGTGTAGTTCACGACAGCATGAAATCCACAGATATGTCCGATAGTATATGTTTTGACGCAATATAAATATTTCCCTGCAGGTATATGAACACAGGCTACCATCGTGCCACGTAGATGTAGTTAACCAAAGTACTGGAAAATTAGCGAGAAGGGCACACGACATGGGTTAACGGCAGCTGTTTAACGATAATAACTGGGAGCAACGTCTGTGCGTGCCCTCCGTAGTGTGGACAAGCTTAGGATATGATTCACGCTCACCCATCATCCTCCAACCGCGCCGCCGTTGCTTCACTCCCGCGATCGCCAACCACCGGCCCGCGCTGGCGTGCTACGAGGGCAGTTGCAAGAGGACGTAGTATTCTGCCTCGGCTCACCGAAAACGAATATTTAAATAGTTAATTCGTGCCGTGTTCCGCGTCAGCCATTTTCACTTTCTTGCTTCGAAATTCTGTTCGCGCATAAAAATACATGTGTGCGAGTGGCCGCTGCCACGGGACCACGAACTTTACAGTGGTTCCATTTCATACATATGTATGTTAGACCGAAACTTCGTGGTCATCAACCATGGCACCAAGTGAGGTCACGTGTCATTGAAGCCCCAGGCCGATGTGGATGAAAGACCATAGGTTATATTCAAAATGACCGTTTTTTGCTACATACACGGTCCCTGACAATAACAGCCTAGAACAGGAGAAAATGTTCCTGTATCATAGTTCTGGAAGGATACCAATTGTGGCTCATATTAACTACCCACTCTGGTTATTCCACAGTAGGTAATGGACATTCTAGTGTACAATGACAGATTGCTGCAATCGCCTATAGGTGGCTAAGTTGAACAGGCATATTTACATATTTGTACTCTATAAAATACTTCGATAGTTCGTGTATAAAGCCAACAATGTCGATATTTCCTCTACTTGAAGCTACCAATATTTGAAGCCGAGAGAAATGTTGAAAGCAGGACCCGATCGAGTGGACCTTCTGCGGCGTGTACATGATGCGGCGGCCTGGTGCTCGTGGGGAGGTTGGGGAGGCGGCGATCTTGCTCTTTTTATCTTTTTACCTTTTGCCTTTCTTTCCGATGCAAATTCGCCGTCACTAGCAACGCCAACGCCAGCGCCGGCATGGAAATACGAATTGAGAATTTTCAGTAATGTTCTTATTTTCGGACCTCGTTACTGGCCGTTTTTATGCGCGCGCTCGAATCAGTCGCGAGCGGACCGACTCAGTGCCTTGCCTTCCAATATACATATGTAGGTCGCAGTACACGGTGGTGTGGTGGTGTGTTGGTGTGGGGGATGTGTGCAGGCAACTTTAATATAGCTTATGTTCTTTTATTTCTCTTTAGACATATATGCGATGCTGTTGTTGCTCTCTAGGGCACGCGAATTAGACGGACAGTAATTATCATGTTAATTAATTATTGCGGACGCCCTTAGCAGTCCGCCAAACGTCCTGGCCCTGCTGCACCGTGCTGGAGAGTTTGTCGTAGGAGTTGGAGGAAGTTCAATGGGCATGAACATGTCGGTAGTCAGTAGTTATATAGTCTTTTTATTTATAAATATACAGTTTGATTCAAGAAGAAAACATCTTTAGAAGCTGCTCGATATCAAGACATTATATTTAAGTAAGTCATTTTGTGTGTATTTTGTCTGTTACGTTATCATTTTTTGGGCGGCAAGTAATTTAAAAAGTATATATTTATTAGTTTAAATTTACAAGAGTCCGTAAACTCAACAAAGCTTTTTAAAGAAAATCACTTTCAAAGAAGATACGTGAGAGTCATATCGTTGTTTCTCTCTCGTGTCGCTATTGAGGTACATTCTATCTTTGAATTTTTCCTAAACAAGACTATCGAATATCTCCAGTACTTTGTAAGAAATTTCAGAAAATCTATCGTCCGCTCATTGGAACGTTCATTTAACAAGTATTCAAAGGATGAAGGAAATACCGCCAGCCCTAATAGAACTGCTCTCAACGATGGCAGCTTGTGAACGACACGGTCGGGGCCTCGGACTTAAGAAAACGATGTCTATCGCCTAGTTTACTTCTTTTAGAAGATCATTTGACACTATTGAAGAATTTATACGTTATAACATAGGTTGCCTGGTTGGTTTCAACTAATCATTGGCCCACTGCTGAGCATGAGTCTCTCCACATACTGAGGAGTTCAAGAGCATAGTCCACCACACTGCTCCAATGGGGATTGGTGACGGTGTAAGTGGCTAACCCAAGGGTCGGGAGTTTTTATGTCGGTCGAAGGCCTCCGGAATATCTTAACGATTGCTATCTAACGGCAACAACCGGGTCGGACGGCTTTACGTGCCCTCCGTAGCACGGAAGCGTTCCGTGTGTGAAATTTTTGCCACTAGCGGTCACTACAGTCCTACAGTCCTTCTACCGACCGCGCTCGCTATTTCTTAGCATTTTCGATCGCTTACAATCGAAACAAGTCGCAGGGCTACGAACGCTTCGTGCCGCAGGGTGCTTCTAATTGTTTCATAGTTATCACTTAGGTGTGTTGAACCACTTACTTATATAGGTTCAAACACCACCGCCCTCGTGTCACTCTCACCAATTCAGAGCCTTCTGAGTGTTGGATTGGTGTCCGCTGTATAATTTAGGTCGTAAGTCCGCCAGGTCAGGAGAACTCCTCAGCTGCTATTTCCGGGAAATGAACTACATCTGATCACTTTTATTACCGAAGGGCTGTGACGTTTCAAACTGTATTGTAACAGGCGCATCGTTTGTGGAGCTACGCCATTCGTTCTATCCTACACCACATCGACTAGCGTACTAATTATTCTGATGTATGTTTGTTGTTTTTGTATGCATAGAGCGGCACCATCCGCACGGCATGCTATTGCTAAAACAATTTCAATATTAAACACGTCGTAATTGGTAATTGTTAATAATAGCATTTTACACTATCCAAGCAAAAATGTTGGAATTTCGAATATTATAACAATAACATTCGAATGTGAAAACTATGACACACATACTATCGAATTTCGTTAATTGAATGGAAAACCCCTTGGCACACATCCTCGCGACCAGCGCGGCGGTGCGAGCGCGCGGGCTGGCACGCGGCACACGCTGTGCCTCGTAAATCAATATCGACGGACCCTTATTAATTAGTACGTTCGTTACGGGGACCCTCGCGGCCCGCTGGGGCCCCTCGACTCGGTCCCTCGCCGCCCCGGCGCACCCCTCATAGATCAATTGTACCAGAGGTGCGCGAACATTTCTTTTCACAAAACTTTTTCGAAGAAAACTTAACGGTGTTTGGACTCCTTGCTGCTAAATTGACTACTAGATTTTTAAATCAAGACAATCAGAGTATCCACCTGGAGCACTTCGGGAGTCAAAGCTGTAGACGGTGTACATCTCAAAACATTAAACACACATTATGGCTTATCAGTGTTTGTGGTAATTAACCCAGTAACCTAGCCATGTCCATGTAGCCGCACGCTGGACAGCCCCCAACTTCATTCATTCTCTCGTTGTCGTTTGTTCACAACTGGCCATGTGTTGCTCCATACTATTATGTAATTCCGTGCCAAGTTTAATCTAATCCCAAATCCCTTAAATGTATGTATATATCATCCCAGGGGATCCTACTCGTATTATTGTCATCATCAGATTTTGGATGTCCCCTGCTGGACAATAGGCCTCTCCTAACTTGCGCCACTCTGACCGGTCCTGAGCCCTTTGAAACTATAACTATCCTACTCGCATAATCGGGATAAAATCTATCCTTTGTTCATTGCCTGGATGTGGTTTGCCGAGGCAACGTTGCGGACTCATCTACGATATCATGGATGGTCTTTTCTCATAACATTTTAATTTGAACAATATACAGATTTACAGAGCGGTGTATAACAGAGACGCAGGCTCCGGCCCCTCGGAGCGGTGCGAGCTCTGTGTCGCAGGTCGTCTGTGGGCGCGATGAGGGTTTTTAATTATTATCCTAAAGATAGTGCGCCGCGCCGCCGCCGCGCCGCCGCCGTGCCGCCGCCGCGCCGCCGCCGCGCCGCCGGCACACCTTCCCGACGACGGTGAACTGAGTAGCTGCAGAGCGGGATAGCAACACTCACCAACATATTGAATCCCATGTTAATGTATTTCGAGGATGAAAAATTGCCATTTCACATAGTTACAAAATGTAAATGTAATAAATGGTATAGGTTATAAAGTAATAAAAAAATGTATTTTGTAAAAATAGTAATTTCACATAACTTGCTTATTAAAAATAAAATAGTGTAAATATTATGATATTTTAATAAATTATTACTTTTTATAAATTCGGTAATTGTCCGAAATCTAATCCTTCCCGTCGAAGCGACGCCGATCGGTCGAGCCGATCTGATTGCTTCGACGATATGTTCACCCAATGCTCAAAATGGCACCCTGTGCTCTCAGGCGACCCCACCGGTAGCCCGGCGCAGCCATCGGAGCCTCTCAATACAAATTCATACAAAGCAGTGGGTCGCACGGCCGCTGCTTCGATCAAACATCGCTACTGGACTACGTAATGTCATAGCTGTGGTATTTAAGTTAATAATTTATCTATATTATTTTATGTTATTATATATTTTTAATAAAACATTCCTTAGGAGTTCTACTACAAGCGCCCTGTTAGGGTACATCGATCACAGTGTTGTACCTGTAGTAGTATCTACCTACAATACTTCGTGACGCCGTCCTTAACAATAGTTGAATTCCGTAGCTGCGTCATCAAGAAAAGATTATCGGCCAATGTAAAACGGACCGGAGCGAGCCGAGTCCGGAAGACGGGCGGAGTCCCCGCGGGGCGTCCGGTGCGGCGTCAATTAGAAACGGGATGGGGTGGGGGGTGTGGGGGGGGTCCACGTATCTACGTTAGGTATATGCCCGGAAATTCAAGCCTATATAGAGCACATAGCGTCCGCCTTGGCCGGCGTAATTAATACCGAACGGTTCGATCGACCGTCTCCTGCCGCCGCCTTCCTAATCTTCAACCCTAATTACTATTCAGAATGTTTTTTCTCCGACTCCGGCAAGGTGCTCCACCGATTGCGGGTAAATTCATTACATCGTTGAAATGGTTCTCAGTATATGAGTGATGTTACTAAATGTTAACTTACTATAATAAGTACTATTCTAATATTACAGTGATATAATTGAAAGTACCTTGGGGACGTGGATACCCGCCAGTGCACCGATTATTAAACCGTGAAAGGAACTTATTTTTTTTTAATACTATGGCTGTTATATACAACACAATAAAAAAGTTCAGTGGTTTTGAAATAATTTACACTGTCACTCAAACCAAATTTCAACCACTTTTGCTTCGTTGTTATGAAATTTATTTGTGAATTAAGTAGCTTATGCTATCTTCTCTGTTTTTGCACAACGGAGCTCACCTGCCTCGTCACCACGATGATCTCTCGATACGCACCTCGCCGTCAGTGAGACGTGCGTCTAAGTCAGGGCCGCCCGGCCTGCTCGGATGGAAGCTCCAGACGGCTCTACGTGATTCGCTTGTCTTTTTTAATGCGAAATGTTTGCCGAAACGTGAATGTAAATTGGCGGACGTTTTCCTCATTACGATTATTGAGTTAGCTGCCGATGTAGAGCTCACCGCCGATAGAACTGCCGTTGGGAGCGACCGATGTCCGCACTGGTTGTTCGCTTGTGTCCAACTTTGGATTTATATGTATGACAGCCACATTGTTTTTTCAACTCTGTTGCACCTAAAGGGAGTTTAAATAAATCGTTTTAGGACCACAACACAGCACTTGTGCCATCAAATAACCCAATCAGGTTAAATCAGTACAACATTGCAAACAATATTTTAAAGAATAAATAATAATCTTCGTTGGTCTCGTTCGTTCTTAATTCGTTCGTTCGTTCTTAAAATACTACAAATATGTACGTACATATATTCATTATTTATCCATCGAGAATGTGTTAAAAAAGTTTCCGGATGCCCGATAGAACCCTGATGAGGCAGCTGATGGGCAGCATTCCATTCCTATGCATCGAACAGCAACGGAAGAGTCGTCGGTTGCTAGAATTCGTTTGTCACCGTTATCGTTGCGCTTCCAGAATACGTCAAAGGAAAACTCATTCCATATTTTGCACGGACAAGGTAAAACATTTTGAGACTTGAACTGCAAAGTTCGTTCCGTGTATAATCACAAACAGGACTTTTTAGCACATACTTTTTTTATAAGGCCTGTTTTTAATTCTTAGCAGTATTGTAGGGAGCGTCTAGTTTTTTGACTTCTGGTAATACTGAACGTAAGTGTGCATATTGACTGCGGCACTATTGTTTGGTAGAATATGATGTTCTTCTTTCTCCCCGGCTGATGTGTTGTTGGTGTGTCTGCGACCTTCGTTAGCCTTCTTCCCCGCGCGTGTCGGTCTGTCAGTATCTTCCTGGCGGGCAACATGTCAGTGACACTTCTGGTGTTGCTAATATCCAGGAGTGGCCATGATCTCTTAGCACTTGGTGTGACAGTCTGTCTCGGTCTGTCTCGGTCTGTCTTCAACGGACAAGTGGCAAAACGAACCCCAATAAAATTTTAACTTGCAGTTTTACGTTATTAAGTTAATGTTCATGTTCGTTTATACAGATTTATATATTTGGTAGATACCTATACTGCAAATAATGATTTGGTCAGGTTAGATACATTTTAATGAATTCATTTTAGTTAGCATATTTTCTTTTATCAAACCCAAAACTGATTTAAATTCGGAACCAAAGATATATATATTTTATACTAAAATGATGTAATATATGGCTACCACCGTCACGCTCGTGTCTCGAGACAGAAGTAGTCCTAACAAGCCAGTCTATGTACAACTTCAAGTCCGCGTCAGTTAGTTTGAATGGCTGAACGTTGGATCCCACTTCTGATCGTTGGTGGTGTGTCGGCGGCGGGGCGGCGGTGCGTGCGGCTCGTGCGGCTCGTGCGGCTCGAGCGGCTCCAGCGGCTCCATTCGCGTCACGTAATATTTTTATTTATAGCCGTGCCTTATCGAGCACTGGATTCCCGGGGTGATTTGGTTCTTTTACTTCCCTTCGAGGGGAGGAAAATGCGGATTTCTTTTTTTTAACGGCTCATTCTCATAAATGCTTTTGCTGGGGAATATTCGAAGGCTGCCAGCACAAATATTTTTTACTTTTTTCTGTGTTTTGTCTGTTTAATTAATTTGAAAACGTTCTTGATGAGTCAGGTTAGTTCCATGGAATGGAATTATAAAAAAAGCCAAACCGACTTTATAATACTAAATGTAGCCGCACTTTTTACGAACAGTTGCAATAATTATGTACGTATGTTCAAAATTTAAGGTAATATTCGTTTTAAAATTTTAATTCTTCAATAGGAGATGAAACGAAGTCTAGAATTTTGAGTAAAAAAACTCAAAAATTGGTTAGGTTCAGCAGTTATTGAGCAAAATAACCATTAATTAATTTGGTCTCAATGTAGCACGTGACCGAACCTAATATTTAAAGTATTGACAAATATTTTGTAGCTATTAGTCGACGTATAATGTAGCACAAATGGTGAGCCCAAGGCCAACACACTTATGATACTAAACGTATCAAGCAAAACAACTGAAAGCAAAAGTTGGTGCCCGCTGAAGTTGTCCTCTCGCAAAGTAGGCCAAAGTTGGGAGAGGGACGTGTGAGCGGGAGCAGCCTGCAGGCTGTCGACTAATATGTACTTCACTCGATACACGCCGTCTATTAATAGGTTTAATCCAAAAGCTCAACGCGTACTTTTTTTTTTAAGTTTCCTTTAATCGTTTGAGAAAAAATATAAATGACATCCAGGGTCAGCAGCCGAATGATGAATCGTGTGCCAACAACGTATCGGTAACGCCGTCGGTAGTTTTGGACGACAAGCGTTTATGATGACGTGGCTTGTCTATCAATTTGGCGGCTTCATCCATAAGGTGTGAGCGGCAGCCGTCTGTTGTGGGACGCGGTATGAATTTGTTATATTATATTTTTATTGATTAAAGGAAACTACGACGAATGCCGTGTTTCAAAAGTAAATAATCTGTGCTGTAGAAAATAAAAAGTACTGACAAGGCGGGGAGAGCCAGCGGTACATGAGACTCTAAAGACTTTACTCACTGTTACATTTAAAAGTTAAAACCTATACTCGATGTTAATTTGATTGGGAAATTCTTAACTTGACAAGTTAACCTGACAAGCTGGCTGCAGTTGCTGTCTTCCTCGGTAGTACAGACTGACTGTGATCACGCCGTGTGTGTGTGTGTGGCGGCCGGTGTCGGCGCGGCTCTGAATACAAATGGAGACATTACTGTGTTACTGCACTTGCATATTACTGCCTGGCCGCGACTCCACTATCAGTTGAAATATTTGTTTTCCTGTCGTACCCATCCTCTTGTTGATGCCGGGCGAGGTGAACTGTGCGGCAAGGGCTGGCTACAAGGGCTGGCTACAAGGGTTGGCCCCTGTAGCTTTGTCCGTGGTGCAGCAGTGTGCTCCGCGAGTGGGGGATGTTCAGCTGGTACTCAACAACAATGGAGTCCCGTACTCTCATATTTATGGGCTAAATAAAATATTACGATAATTAAAAACGTTATTTTTTTAGTTTTCATTGAACATGTAACGTTACAAATACATATAATAACTGTTTAGTACAACAATATTTTTATCATAATTATTATTATAATGATGTTATATGTATGTACAGTATATGTAGGCGGCGGTAGGATCCGCAAGGAGCATTCGGTGGAATGAACATCCCCGGGACTACCGGTGCGCCCGGGCTCCGGACTCCCGGGCTGGGTGCTGCACTGCCGCAGTATATATGAGCGGCGAGTGCTGGAGATAGCGCGCCGCGCGTCTCAAACACGGCGCCGAGTTTGTAATGGCACTTGTAGCTTGTTGTATTGCTATAAACATGTTTTACATGAGTTTGATATAGTTCCGACCGTTCCCAGCCCGGCGCGGCGGCGGCTCGTTCCAATTGTAGGCGATCGAAAAAATTAAGCATCACTACTCATAAGGATTGGAAAAATGGGTCACTGCTGGTGGTCTCTGCGCTCGCGACCTCCTCGAGCTGAGGACGGACGGCCATTTGTGGGCGATAGCTTCATATAATATTGAGTCGTCAGTACTTCATTGATTGCTACCTGGCACAAAGTCGTTCCGTGTGAAGATATTGTAGAGCTTGCCCTGCTCGTCGTTGTTTAATCCGGCCAGAGGTCCAGCGGTCCGGTGGCGCGCGAGCGACCGGCCGGCGGCACGTGCCCGCGGCGCGTTCTACGTGCCGCAGGAGAGTTTACCTTACAACACACTAATCAAGTCAAACTTTACTACTCTTTATATACAAATCATGATCATCATCATGATATCAAGCCACCACGGCCCACTATTGAGAAGGTTAAGGCCATAGTTCACCACGCTGGCTTAATATTCAAGGTCGCTGATCATTACGTAATCGGTCTAACAGCTGAGTTTCTTGTAAACCAAACATTAGAAACATCGGTGGAAAAATTAATGTATAACAACAAAATGATATATGAGAAACTGCATAATGTTAACTGGTCAGAACTATTACTTATACAGGATCCCATTGAGTTATACTGTAACATTGCGCAAATATTTCAAAATATTTATAAAACATGTACCTTTAAACGAATTTCCAATGATAAGCGGCCTACACAGTTATGGGTAAACAAATACTTACTACAACAGATTGAGAAAAAAGACGCCCTTTTTAAAAAATGGAAAGCTCAACCAAACAATTATAACTTAAGATTAGAGTACACAAGGCAAAGGAACTATACAATTAAATTAATAAATCGTGCAAAAAATGAATATAAAAAGGCTAAGATATTAAATTGTAAAGGTGACATGAGGAAAGTATGGAGTAATATCAATTTATGGTTAGGGCGCAAAAAACTATCAGTGGATAACATCGTTGAGAGATACATGTTAAATACAAAAAGTAAAGAGCAAATATGTGATGGCTTTTGTGATACATTTACCAAGGAAATTGAAAGTATTAAAAATAGGCACATATGTCAGGAAACATTTTTTAAACGAGAGTCATATGTGTGTGAAAGTAATGTTAGTTTCAGATTTAGGAAAGTATCACATACACAAGTAATAAAGGTAATAGAGAGCATGGACTGCAATAAAACGAGTGGATCCGACAGCATCAGAGTTATTGACTTAAAGGAAATAAAAAATAAAATCGCTCCAGTAATTGCATATTTTATTAATTTAAGTATACAAAAAGCCTTATACCCAAAAGAGTTAAAAGTAGCCATAATTAGACCTGTTTACAAAAATGGATCGCATGAACAATATACAAATTATAGACCTATAGCTATATTAAACGTTTTAAACAAAATTGTTGAAAAAATAATAATTGGACAATTAAAAGAGTTTTTGGAAAATAATAAAATTATTAGTGATGCTCAGCATGGCTTTCGGCCCCACAGAAGTACGGCTACGGTCTTGTCTAAATTTGTTGATGAAGTTAATAATTCACTAAATGAAAGAAAAATTGTATTTGTTATTTTTATTGATTTTATGAAGGCTTTTGACACTTTAGAACATGGCGGATTATTGCAGTCCATGCATGAGTGTGGCATAAGAGGGCGAATGAATACATGGTTTAGAGAATATCTAGAGGGTAGAACCCTTAAAGTACGCGTCTGTAAAACTGACAGCAAGGTCGGTACCATTAGATATGGTGTCCCGACTGGATCGGTCTATGCTCCCTTAGGATATTTAATGCACGTCAACAGTATGCCTAATGTTATTAAAAGATGCAGGACATATATGTACGCAGACGATACATGCATTATGTATAGTGACACAAATCAACACACGATACAAGAAATAATGCAGAGGGACTTTGATAACATTGTGCGATGGGCGCATGATAATGGAATTATAATTAATTTTAGGAAAACTAAGTGCATGCTAATAACCTCACCGTATAATAAAAATAAAAGTATATCTATTAAAATACTAGGACATTCTTACGAGTGCTTACATAACAATTATATCGATTGCAAATGTAATAATTTGGAAAATGTGACTTGTTATAAGTATTTGGGCATTAATGTAGACAGTAGCTTTAGTTGGAAGTATCATGTTGAATATATTTGTAACAAATTACGATTAATTCTTGGGAAATTACAATATTTACAATTTACTTTGAAAAAGGGTATTATGTACATTCTTTACTATGCGTTGGCGGATGCTGTAATATCATACGGATTGGGTGCATATGGTCTTACATTTCCTACATATTTAGTCAAAATCAAAAATTTGCAAATAAGGTTATTAAAACTATTAGTTGATAAAAAGGAAAAAGAATCACTTCATTCAGACTACGAAAAGCTTTTTAAGATATGTAAAATTCTTCCTGTTGATGCTAAAGTCAAAATTAGTATTTTGTGTGAGCAATTTAACAATGATGACTATAAGAGGGTGAGAGAACATACGTACCCAACCCGAGCATCAAAGAAGCCAAAATTAATTGTTCCTAGAGTCAAAAACTATTATGGTAAGCGTGAAAGACGTTGGATAACACCCGTACTATTAAATAATTTGCCACAAAATATAATAAAAAATATAGACAATATAAAGCAACTAAAAAATAAATTGGTGAAGCACTACCTAACTTTATGCCCATAGAATGTGCA
>DWJZ01002241.1:0-20030 GCA_018249125.1 Asbolis capucinus
CGCCTCCGCCCCCCGCTCCCCGCTCCCCTGCGCCCGCAACCAGCAATCTCCATAAACATTTAGCGAAATTAACCAATAAAGACGTAATGGCTTCCCTCATCGCCCAGAAATAAACCGATACGAACAAATCTTTCTTGCGCTTGCTTAAAAAACGTTCAATTTGTCCTCGTCCTGCTCCGAGTCTTTTCGATTGATAATACCAACAGATTGAAAATGCAAATGCTAGTATATATTTTATATATCAAGCCCAAATCACATTGTACATTTCGTTATCGTTTAACAAAAATCCGTTTAGAGGAGAGAAGTGTTCTAAACTGAATTGTGAGAAGTTTTGAAGTATACTTGTTGTGTTGTCGGTGGAACAAGTTCTGCTCATTCCTCGTGATCATCAATGTATCCCTAGTGCCATCATGACCATTTACATATATTCAATTCATTGCGCTCTGAAAAAATCGAGAATTATTGTCATTATTATATGTGAAATATTTCCTTAATTCTGGTAGTACAATGTTGTAACCGACGATCTACAAGCAGACCGCGCCACACGCCTGCGACGTCGACGGCGCGCCCTGCCCGACCTGCCTGTACGCACTGCAGCACTACCACTATCAGTACCAATAACTAGATTATCCTCACTCGGCACTCGGCAGCGCTCACATTAGCGAACGTCATGTAAAATTCCGTTTCTCTCACTAGCGAGTATTCCCGCGCGACGCCGGCATTACCTTTGACGTTCGCTTATTTGCGTCTAGCTTCTCTTGTTGTCTGTTGATATGTTAGCGTGCCCCTCTATTAGGTCCCGGTTTACTTTGTGTTCGACAATGGATTACATTATGTATAACATGTTGACTTGTTTATTGTTACAACATCGTAATGTTACTGAGTAGTGTTACTGTGTAGACGATATGAGGGATATATACGATTGTCGAATGCTAGTCTGAATAAATACTTGCATTTGCATAAGTTCAATAACTCAAAACAATAATTCTTAAAAACAAACTGCCGATATCATAGGCCTAATAGATATCTGAACTTTTCAATGTAACTGAACTACTACTATAATGAATGCTGTAACACCGACATGATAAGCCTCAACGTATTGCCTACTCTGAATGTATGTTGTAACCTGCTCATTAAAATTCCCAACAATGCAGAGTTCAACATTCGCAATGAATTACCAAATGCTCCTAGATTGGTTCTGCTTCCATATTCAGGCCTGAATATTTTATTTCTCCACAGAAATGTGGATTTATATACTAAGTAATGCTCTCCGACATTACCCATACAGAATACGGAGGTTAATGCCACGTTGCATCGTGGCTATTGTTATTAAGGTACGTAATGAGCCTGTTATTATCATCCGATACTTGTCGATAACAATAAAATTACAAAACTAGTACTTACACACCCTTTTTGACATGTTTACAAATGATCAAAAAATTCGATTTAGTTTTCGATTCTACCATGCATTTATACAAAGTAAATGTAGCTGGTTTTTTTTTCAAGACCTAATAACTTTATCTCTGTACCAGATTTCTCTGTATAGATTGACTTTTTTTATAGATTTTCCTATTGATATAGTCTTCCTTTTATAATATTATGAATTTTTCTCTACCAGAACAAATTTGCATACATTTACGAAAAATATCTACCTATAATCTGCCAATATTCACAACTCACACTGTAAAACAGTAAACAAGAACCGATTAATATTAGTTTTCAACACACTTGCTCGTAAAATGCATTTTATTTTATCGTTTAAGGCACGCAGTCCCATCTAGTAGCAGGTAACTAATCGGATTTAATGTGTGTACTCGTACTCGTATGTATGTATTTACGTAATTCGTACAATATTGTGAATCGCTTTGGACAACACTGTAAATTTTCTCTGCGCTTTCTTCTATCAGCTGATAATGTCAATTCGTTACGGGTGCGGAATTTTTCCATAAATATTCCTTAACATTTATGCCGTTTTGTCCATGGTTATCGAAAATATCAACTGGAATTGGGGAAAAATATCTCATATTTTACTCGCAGATATTAAGTAAAAGGTGTAGCACGCCTGCATACATCATTATATGACTTCAATCCATTGATGGCCCACCACTGAGCACGGGTCTCTGAGTACTGAGGAGGCCTAGAGTGCACTCCACCACGATCATTATCAAGTACATTCGTATTATATAACGTAGGTGCTATTCATTCGTTTTGCTTGTTCAATGCGCAGCCGTCACGCCAAATTGCAGAAATTGAACCTAGTGAAGGCAAGACTTTTAGACTTCCGGATATAAGGGCCTGTGTTCTAAACATACCACACTTCATTTTTTAAAGTGATAGCATATTACAATCGACTCTAGTGTCAGTGAATGAAAACATCGCGATGAAACTTCACTCCTGAGAGTTCACCTTAAAGTTGTCGCAAGTCTACCAAATTTTATTTAGCCAGTATGGTGGAAAATGGCCTGTACCACTCTGATGGCGAGGAGACCAACATCCCGGCATTGGGACAGTTAGAGATTGCAATGATGAAGTAGGTATCTCTTACCACCAGCCGCCATCCGCCCGCCGCCGGTGGGAAGGCGGTGTGGAGAGCCAATAATCGCATTAATTCGTCGCAGTGCCGCGCTCCGTCACGTTTGTCGCATTCTTGCCTCATCGCCGCTCGTCTCTGAGCATCACCTTCTTACATACGTACGTACCTAAATACACTTTGTTATTTCTGCGTAATCAGTTATTCCATCAAACTCGCGGCTCCGCGTAAGCATTTTTTTAATAGCACTTCCGTATTTCAAAAGGCATGTAAATGCTCTCGTTGTTGTCAACCGATGACCTCAAAAGAACTTATGGCCGCAGAATTCGTAGGTTCAAATTTGAAAACTAATTAATTTTCTTAAATTACCTTTTTTCAGAATAATGTATTTCAGAAAAAAACATTTGCAGATGAGTGCTATAACAGTATATATTATGCTGGAACCTTACATCGCCCACGCTTCGATCACGAGCGCACAGATTACCTAACGTATTTACGGACACCTAACTCCCAGACGACCTGTAATGTAACTACTAACTACTGGACTGATGGCCTGGAAACTGGGTGAGGGCCGAGGCTATTTCCTTCTACAATAATATTAAGGTTTTTAATTATTGAAGGGCATGTCGTACTTGCTAGTGACTGCAATCTCATTATAGACTATTACTATTGCAGCCTAGCAAAACATTCAGCTCTGTTATGACACTAACATAAGACTACGCACTTTCGCACTCATGGAAAACTGTTCGAACGACGTGGTTTTCCTCGTCGTTTATTATAAGTACTGTGAAGGATTGGAATAACTTGCCTGCGTCGGTGTTGCCGCCCACCTATGATGTTGGAGTCTTCCAGAGAAGAGTGAATAGGTATTTACAAGGTTAATTAACTTATTCTAAGTAAAAAAAGTAAATTTTGACTTGATAGAAAATAAAAGCATTAGAAATCTTTTTACGTACATGTTTCCTTGTGTGTTTTCTTTACGTGTTAATCAGTTGGTTTCATAATACCTACGTGTATGACAACTTTCAAAAAGAAGGGATAGGCAGTCATTGAACCAGTTTGCTCACATCCAAGCTCCATCGCAGCTTGCCTTGGCTCGTCCTTCAAAGAAGGTCTGTTTGGGCTAATGGATAAACGAAGCCATGTGCGGCACAACTGTACCCCGGAGAGCCATTCAGCTCCCAATACTTCATGAATATTTGGCGTGACGTGAGGTAATTATTGATGATATGTATAGTTGCAATGTTTGCGGCGGGCTTAACAATTTCCTTTATTGGTCCCGCTCCTTTGTGAGCCGACTGAAACTAAAACAAAGACAAATAAATTAAAGTTTATTGTATCCGAGCGCCGAGTCTGAGGAGTGTTTGTGTTATATCAAATCAATATAAGCTTTCCTTACAATCCTCGAGCGTACAACGCTTTGATCGTTCCAATACCTACAGAAACAAGGCGGCCTGGCGTACTGACTCCCATCCCATGCGGCTCGATCAACGGACTCAAATCATTCATTTTATATAGTTATTGTGGAGTACACATAAGTAGACGGCGTCCGTTAAGAGGCGACACAAGCCATGCCTGCATAATGGAAACTGTATGCCTAATATTTTATTAATATGTTTAATTATATCCTCACTTACATTATGCTACTGTAACGTCGTCAATTCTGTACATTCAACATTGTTTGAAAATGTTGATGCAGGGAG
Organism: Asbolis capucinus; assembly: GCA_018249125.1. Taxonomy (NCBI): domain Eukaryota; kingdom Metazoa; phylum Arthropoda; class Insecta; order Lepidoptera; family Hesperiidae; genus Asbolis; species Asbolis capucinus. The sequence goes on from DWJZ01002241.1 coordinate 4,234, forward strand.
GCTTCGTTATCGATATAGAGATCAAAACATTTTTGGATTTATTGTACGTTTGTCTCTTTGAGCTTCATGCAAAAACTACTGGACTGATTTACGGTTACGGCTTAAAATTCTTTATTTCTCCGAAGATTTACATACCTTACAGAAAAATTCAAATAATTCAAAACAATATTCAATGAGCTGCTACAATTAGCTTTTACAGACTAAAGTGGTTAACAAATGTAATGTACATTAATATTTTGCCGATAACTCGATACTTCAAGTTGGCCGGGTTCACCATAAGATGAGTTTCAAAGTATTTAGATGCGGCCTAACTAGTTGTTGTAGAGCTGTAGGAATCATTGTTGGAATAATTCATATTAAAATGAAATGTTGTAGTATTGTATGCTTTAGTTTGATTTTAGAATTATTATGTTATATACGTCTCAGACAAATTATTTCATTATTACTTTTAATCAATCTGGTATTTATCAGATGTTAATTTTAAGTTCATTAAAGCATTGAAATAAACAGTAGATATACATATGTATATTGAAATTATCAAATTTTTTTGACAATCTGAAATTATTTCATTAAAATTATTTTTAGGAAGTTATTTTAAGAGCACGTTAAAAGTCATTTAAGCATTTAAAATAAAACTATGTCTTATAAATTATAAAATGAGTTATTTCATTTTATCAAAATATTGAATTATTGTTATATTTCATCGTTTTAAATAATTTATTATCTTAGGTTTTTATTTATTCAATATATTGTTTTATGTCATATTTTATTAAATATAATTATGTCTGCGATATATTATTATAAGTGAGAAGACGGTGCGGTCTGCAAATATTTCTTGAGGGCCTTCTTACATGTTTATACAAAGGAAGTTTGAATTCTTAACGTCTTTTGGTAGATAATTGTATAAGGGCGCCCCGTCATATACTCGTAGAATACAACTTTTTCCATATTTCGTTCTAGGGGCTCGTAGTAATAGTTGTTTGCACTGCGTGTTCTGTTGTATTTGCACTTTTATCGTCAATGTAATTCTACAATGGACGTCCTTAGTAATTATTTTTTTAACAAGATGCAGATGTTAAATATAATATGTTTTAATTTAAATTAAATATGTTGGTATCTTGGTATATTTTTGACGTCTTAGTTAAGACATCATAATGAAACAGCACTTGAATGAACCTGTTCAGTGCAGTTTGCAATGAACACAGTTTGTATTTCGGAGCCGATCCCCGTGTCTCTACGAGATAGTCTAAGAGGTTGACAAGCGCATATTATATAGCGTACCTTTACGGGTAGGTACCGTATAACATTTTTCAAAACCCCTGTTATTGATACTAATTTTGACTGTAGATTTTTAATATGTGGTCTCCATGTAAATTTTTCGTCTAAAATCAAATCTAGTTATATTACTTGTTTCGATCTTTCTAAAGTAATATTATTGATAGTTAAGGGTCTATAATCATTTAACTTTTATTAGTAGCAGTAACAATCTGATGGAACCTGGCAAAATGGAAGTTTAAAACCCGAGAATGGTTATTGCCCAATTTAGATAAATTTTAGCATGTTTGTAGCCAACGTAAGGACAACGTACATAGGATACTTTTTATATCCGGAAACTGATAATAGGTTAACATTTGTAATGCAACTCTGACAGCACTGGACCTCTTCAGACACTGGAGTGCATGTTGGTAGCTTATATGACGAGAAGGATTATTGGATAGTTTTCACCTTATCTTCGGGAGCGACGCGAGGGCTATTCCTAGTGGGTACATAAAAGACGAGACGAGTTTGTTTAAGGTGAGACATCTACATCCGTAAGCCACTGTACTCAAGTTCTTTTCGTTGTATCTTGATATCGGTGTGAAAGAACCATCCTTATGTGGCAGTAGCAAACATTTGCGTCGTTTACAATATTACATACGCAGTGGAGTATTTTAGCCACACCTAAACTGTATAATTATATATATATATAATTATACATATATATATACATATATATATACATATATATATAGAGTACAAGCTCTAACCTTGATCAACGGCTTATTGCAATAGGACCCAAGTAGTATTTTTTATACACTACCTCCTGAACTTCGCAGGACGGCAGGAACATATATTGAACAGCTGTATAACGGATTGGATTTGTTTAATGTTTTATAGCTTCATATTGTAAATACATAAATAAATAAGATTGTATATGTTTACCTTTGTGCACGATCGGTTGGCCCAGAGGCTGTATGTCATATGTACGTGTGTAGTTTGATCCAGAAATTACTACAATCGTAGACGTCGTAGCCGATGACATATCGTAGCTCTTTCGTAGCCGCGTAGCTTTGCCCTGCAATATTGGAAATCTTGTTACTTGGTACCGCTCGGGGTCGGTCCGGGTTGGCCTGGCTTAGGCTGGGGCGGACCGGGACCGACCGGGGCATGAATGACGCACCTGCATCAGGTCAATGTCGGGGCAGGAGATAGCGGGGCGGTGTGGGGGGTGTGGGGGGTGCGGGGAGGCGCGGGTGCAGCGCGCTGCGCCTGCGAAATTGGTTTTCCCCTCCCGAAACACTCTCTCACTCTCAAACTTTGCATAACTTAAAATAACAATATGTTATAACCTAAATGTTATGTTTATTGCTTTTCAAAATACTTCCCTTTGTTCGTTCGTTTAAAAACTCTTTTTTAAAATAGGAGGGCCACAGATCTGAAGGCATGTTATCTACGTGCTGATTGAACGCTATCACTGCCTCTTCGGAGTTGGTAAAAAAATTGGTACACTCTCATAAAACCTTTGATTTTGGGGAGAATGCAGAAATCACAGGGTGCTAGGTCGGGGCTATGTGCAGGATTGGTAACGAGTTGTACTTTTTCTGAAACTAAAAATGACTTTGTTTCATCGACCGTGTGTCAAGAAGCGTTGTCATGATGTAGGAGAACGCGTCTTTTTGGCCGTCTTTCGCGAACTTTTTGTAACACCCTGCGTAAACAAATGGTAGAATACCACTCGGCATTACCACTCTTTTGATCTTCAAGTGGAATTTGCAGATAAGACGAGTGGCTGAGAAGAAAAACGCGATCATTTTTTTACCAACGTTTCTCTCCTGCCTCACTTTTGATGGCCTGTTTTCATATTCAAAGACCCAATTTACAAGATTGCTCTTTTTCTCGGGTTTAAAACAATAAATCCACGTTTCGGATTCTGTGACAATGTCATAAATAGCATTAGAATGTCCGTGGTCGTACTTCAGTAGCATTTGCTCACCATTGCATCTGCTCACCATTGCACGTGAGCCCGCTTCGGATCCGCTGTCAGTTCATGAAGGATCCAACGACAACAAAGTTTCTGAACTTTTAATTCTTTATGTAAAATTTTCTGAATTTGGCTCATAAGAATCCCCAATAACTCTCGAATTGTCTACAGGTAATCCGCGGATTTTCTTCAATTAGCCACAAAACAGTAGCCACATTATTTTCGTTGATGGCAGTTGGAGGCCGCCCTTCACAAAATTCGTCTTGTAAAGAAACCCGACCTCTCTCAAATTCAACAAACTATCGCCTCACGGTGCTCAAATAAGGTACTTCTCTCCTAAAAGCATTTTGAAGACGACCTGCACAGTCTTGCCTGGAGAGGGAACTTTTAAAATCATAAAAAACCATTGCTTTAAAGTCTTTTCGACTTAATTCCATTTTCGTTGGGTACGTAGAACTTTGATGTGTGATAAAACACAATTGACAAATGATTACACGCCTATTTTTTATTTTTATTACCAAGAAGGTTGCAACGTTTTAAAAAATATAACATTCGATATACACATGATTTGTGTTACACACTACTGATGTATAATTTAAATGGTTTTGAGATGTATGGTGCACCCAAGAAAAATAATGAATAAATTTAAAACTATGAATGTGATGTAGAACCGGCTCGTGGTGCACCGTGCTCAACCAGTGGACGCCACTACGATGACGTTGACAGGTCTCACGTTCTGCTAAGCTCGTTGGGCTAAGTACGCATTCTAGCTTTTGTCACATTGCCATCATCAGTATATGGTTCCAATTTTGGAGATAACGATACACGAGAGGCTTTAACGATGTCTTTGTCGAAACGACCCATCAACCATGCAACGTAACGAGCCATCAGATGACCTGTCTTCCTCGGCTATTGACACCAACAACTATGTTAGCCCTTATTACTCGTATATTTATAGATCAGTTTATTAAGACAATACTGTATTCATGTTGAACCGCACCAGTATCTATAACTCTTCAGTTAGCGAGGTATGACGTACACTGTGAAAATCTTCATCTCAAGTTAGGGAATAGAATAGCAAGTGGGAGATAAAAGAAACTCTTAATGCGGGATGCTGCCCGCGAACCGAGCTCATCTGAATAACTATCTCACTGGTACCGGCGGCGCTGCTGCCAAATGATGGTACATTATGTGATGCAACAGAATAAAAGGAAGCTGTTTGTAAGTCTCACAAGTAACATTATTTAAATCACATCACATCATCACAATCACAATAATTAACGCTTACCGAACAACGAACTCTGTTGTCGCGCGTGCCGTGGAAAATACTTATAACATTACCTGAGACCTAAATATGTGAATCGAACCCGGGACCCTTTGCTTCCCAACCAGGGACACGAACAACTAATCTCTAGTCAATTGACGATCATACGCGCATCTGACCTAAACCTAGGTATCTCCCGCCCGCATGGCATGGTTTCTGCCCGCACCATGTCTTAATAAAAATAGTGTATGTGTTATCCCCGACTATCGTCTATATCTGAGTCAAGTTTCATTTTAATATATCCAACTGTTAGCGCTTGAAGGAAATGCAAACATCCAAACATCCTTACAAACTTTCACATATACAATATTAGTAGTATATAAAGCCGAAGGGTGACAGTTAGCCAGGCGGGTTTCGCGAAGAAATTTGTTGTCCATTCTCTTATGACTTAATCGAGAAGGACCACTTGATGGTAAATATCGTTACTACTTTAGACCCCCTCGGTCTGTGCCCAATACGGTCAGCTGAAGACGATATGTTCTCGTAAAACGCAATTAAGCTAGGCGCAACTTACTGCTGAAGCTGCAGCGTTTTGCAACAATATGTTTTACACTGTAAGCTACGAAAACTACCAACAACCTATTATATTTTTGGTTAAAAATTAAAAACCCTTTACCTAAGCTGTACTTTTACACGTCGATTGCTACCTCAGCGGAATCATTTAATTGACGTCCTGGGGCAAGTAATTTTACTAAATATAATTCTGTACCTAACTAAGGTCACTTGAATGCCGTAAATACAGTTCCAACATTTAACTTCATGTCAATTCGTCTTTAGGTACCTATTCCTGTCACTGGCTGATAGTTGACGGCAAATCTTTAGCGATTTAGATCGTCATTAAAGGTCGCAGCGACCTTGGCTTCGTGTCACCCGGCGCCGGCGCCCCACGTGACGTCCCCTCCTGTCACCACACCTACCGACCACCAGCCGCCAGCTACCACGTTCAGGAAATGATAAAACAATTGTATTTTTACACTAACGCCACAATAAAAGTTACAACATAATTCGGGATTACAGTACGATAAAGTTTTATTGGCCGTCCTCTCGTCCTCCCGTCGGACCTCAAGTTTTCGCATAAAGCCGGGACACAACGTTATTTACTTCTGTTCTAGCGGAGGGGTGATTTCATTAGCTTTCTTATTAAACTCGAAAAGTTAAAATGATTCAGTCTGGGTGGGGAGTTGGGCCTTTTACAGAATTTCTTCATGAATTCTTGCAATTATTAAGGCATTCGGGTATTTATAAATACGAAAGTAACTGTCTGTTTGTCGGCCTGTCTGTCTGCCTACCCTTTTATATAATAATAATATAATAATTATTTTATTTCGGACTACCAGGATCCATAAGATGTTAGTATGTTAGTAACAATAATTGTGCCTACTTCTATGTTAGTAATGTTAGTATCATTATTATAAACTATCTTAATCCTATTGTAAGCTCCATCCAATGTTTGTTGGATGGGGCTGTCTAACCTAGCAGCAATCATCTTCAGAATGCCCTTGCCACTGCTGCGTATCCACTGTAGCAATGATGTATCCTTTTTGCGCATCACCGCGTGGAACCTGCCTGTTCGTGCGTCAGCAAACATCTATGATGCACCACAGCGCCACGGCAGTCCCACCACATTCTGAAGATGTTATTATATTTTACGCGTGGAGCGCTGTAAGCCCGACGCGTATATATCACCCACAGTCCCCCGGTGTAAAAAGACTGGCAGAACGCTTTGAATAAAGTGATTTTTATGCCTGCAGTACACCGAGCGAACCTGCGGGCAATCATATTGCCCCGGACTGCCAACGCTCTGCGCTCCCTCTCGATGTTCCCGTCATCCGTTACGTTACTCGGCACTATATGGCCGAGGTACTTGAAGCTTGTCACCACCTGAAGCTCTGTCCCCTCGAGACATATCGGAGGCACATGGCGAGGTCGTTGTTTTGGTGCCTCAAAAACAAGTATTCGACTCTTTTCAGAGTTATATTTTAAACCATGTGCCCCTGCATACACCTCGCAGATGGACAGTAGCTTTTTCAGCCCCGCTATCCACGGACTGAGCAGGACCATATCGTCTGCGTAACTTATGTTATTGACACATATGTATGTCATCAACATGGCAACCGACATGTGTGCTGCTGAGCCCCGCGACAAGCTTGTTTATATAAATATTAAACAGCATTGGCGAGCTCAGGCCCCCCTGCCTTACGCCACACTCTAACCCGCACGCATCAGATAGTGCCCCGACCCACCGCACCTGGTTTTTCTGGTTAGCGTACCAGTACCTAAGGAGGGAAACGTAGGATGACGGTACACCAGCGCCTCTCAACTTGTCCCACAGCATATTATACACAACCATATCAAAGGCTGTGGACCAGTCGAGGAAACACGCGTTCACTGGGGTCCTCCTTGCTGTGTCATAATTGACAGTGTGCTTTAAGCTAAAAAGTGCCCTCTTCTTAGACAAGCCTGCTCTAAAGCCAAATTGAGCGTCATGTATGTTGGCATACCGAATGAGGCAACCATTTAACACACAGTCAAAATCTTAGCTACAATAGTTGCGAGTGAGATAGGACGGTAATCATTAATATTAGATGAGTCATCCGTCTTATTTTTTAACAATTGGTACTACTATTGTCCGTATCATGAGCTCAGGTAGATACGAGTGACTCAAGCACAGATTAAAGAGAAAGGCCAGGACACGTGGAAGGTGAACCCCTGCATGCTTAAAATGTTCAATGCTGAGACCATCGTGACCAGGTGATTTCCCACCTTCCATGTCTTTAATTATCCTCGCTATGCTCTTTGCATTTATCTTTTCATATCGTCTGGTCTCAATAGTCTCAACAGCGTTTACACTGCTCGATATGTCCCCAGCAGGCGAGCGCACAATAAAATGATTTTTAAATGCGTTTGCTATATCCCTGTGATTATAAATGCCGTCCACACTCACCGGAAGACTCGTCTTTGCATTCATCCTATTCGTTTTCTTCCAGAAACTCTTAAAGTCTCTGGAAGAGTGGTCTGCTGCGAGCAAGTTCATCCTTACTTGTTCCTGCCTGTCCTGACACGATTTGAGTTTCAAATATGCGCCGCTAGCACAACTGAAAAGTAAGGCGAGCCTCCCGATGCAGGCCGGCAACATGCATATTCCACCCCGTAACATAGCCTCCTCTCCTTCTGCGCTGTATGTTGTGACTGCTGCTTGGGTCAGTATATTTACCATATTACAATAAATGTTATCTATGAGTGCGTGATGTTCTTTGTCATGGCAATATTAATATATAAATATCCATTTAGTGCACGAGCAAGATGTATATTTTCAAACTTTGCATGACAAATTTCATGATACTGACGTACCTGTTACACATGCCTCTCACCTCATACAACACGATTAATCGGTCTCTCTGCTATCGATTCCGTGATCTTAGGCTTAATTTTATCTAAATTGCAAACTACTACAAGTGGATAGTGGTCGGACCAATACACGTCCTGCTGTACCGTTACGCTAACAACTGGCTCTGTCGCTGATTTAGTGACGATGCAGTGGTCTAACCACTTGTTACATCCATGAACCTCGCTATGAAACGTAAAAGTATTTTTGTGCACTTATTTATTTCTATTACATATTATACATAACCAACTTTGATCCCTACAAAACTCTAACATTTCACTGCGAAATAGTTCGCCAGGATGAGCATTGAAGTCTCCTAATATGTAAAAAGCTTCAATTCCTTTGTTCTCCTCAACCTCTACAATTGACCTTATGGTACCAAGACAGGGACTAAACTCTGGTAAATTATCGTGAGAGTGTCGGCATATAGACACTGAAGATAACAAAGGATTTGCTACTTACCGCTATCCTTATGGCACAACCACGTACGTTGTCACACTGGATCACTGTCACCGTCTCAAATACATTTTTACGCCACAACAAAGCGACGCCTACATATGGCCTTCCACTTATAAGGCCTACGGTTGTATCGGCATGTAACAGCAGAGATGCCAGTGGTACCAAATTGGTCACTGATTGTCGCGAGGAAAGAAATATCATAGGGCAGCAGCCACGTCTCCTAGAGACCTATCACATCAGCCATCTGACACAACTCCTTAACTAACTCCCTAACTTTTAACTTTTCACGCAAAAACTACTGAACCGATTTTAATCCAAATTTGTACAGAAGTAGATTAAAACTTGAGTATAAACGTAGGCTAAAAAGACATGAATTTATTGAAATAGGGTATAAAAGTGATTCATTATTGAAAACTAATTCCAGCTCGCGTCTTCGCCCGTGTCATGTCGGTAAAAATAACCTAAACGTTATCTCAAACTAAGTGTAATTTATCTCTGTATCATCCATTCTACGGTAAGCGTGTGAACGAAACGCAAAAATCAAAACATCATGCACATTATCCCAGGGAAAACTTACAGTCGGGATACAATCTATCGTATGTTCATTAACGTCTATTGCGTTTTTAAGTGCTTCATATTTTTCTGTTCCTTGGCAATAGGCACGTTATTATTTTGGTGAGTAATCAATTAATTCAACATCAATATTCGGTACTCAATCAACATGATCTCATGGAACCATGGTTCTTAAATATCCTATAACTTCCTACAGCAAATAACCAACCCAGGAAAAACTAGGAAAACCTTTAAAGTTTGAAACTATTTCAAATAAAATGAAGGTCCTAAATTGGAACAAGATTTATGAAATTTCTCGAATAGAAGATACTATCAGCGCCACCTATTGACGTATAACAAATTTAAGCGTTGGTACATTTACGAAGCTATTTATTTTAGTGTTAGGTATTTTCTTTATGTCTTTCGGTTAATATTAAAAAACTAAATGGTTTTTTTTTATTTCAATAATACACTATAAATGTAAACAAATAATTGTATAGTATGTACAGTGAAAGTTTTATACAATCTACTTCGAGAATGTCATTACGTGATTGTGTCAAAAACGTCAAAACGTCAGTATTGTCAGATTTGGCCTTCAACTGCTGGGGATTCTCTCGCAATTCGTGAGGGTTTTGCAATGTCCGAGTGAATTGATACAGGTGAAATCGATGGTCTGACATCGGGCCAGTGTCCTCGGGTTACAATGACATCGAGAAGCAAGAACGCCGTGCGGACCTACGAGACCGAGATCGAGAAGAGCAGAGAAGAGTCGAATTGGAAGAAGGCAGTAGACTTGGCCCAGCAGCTCAAGGCCAGGTCACCACAGCATGGTTAGTACCTCCCTTCGCTCCCGCTCTTTCTGTATCACTGGCCAAGAATGTTTTAACGCAAATGAACATTTGCTGTAACAATAGCATGTTATCAGTCCAAGATGACATATCAATAATACAATAATAATGACTTTCTTAATGTTTTAGTGTTTTTTGTAAATGATGATGATTTAGATGTTACCTCCGTCACTTTAATCTGCTATAAGTGTTTAAAATAGTGATGTCATAATAAATGAAAAAGTAAAAAATTATATTTATGCCCAGCTTTTTCCTTATCACTTATCATTTTATTCATGCATTTGGTGAAATATAATATCAAACTCTTTTATTTTTTAATGAAAGGTAAATTTGAAGATCATAGTGATTGGCGTGATATTTACTATTTTAATGGATGTATTTTTTATTTATAAACCAAGAATAAGCAATAGTCCATACAAAAAAATATAGAAGATATGCATTTGTGTAACATGTGTTGACGTAATTGTTGTCATTTGATCAAAAACTGACAGAGAATTTTATTGTTTAATAGAGAAGAGATCATTATTGAGTTTGTCCATTAACTTCCTTTGAAGCAATATTCTCTGATTTACACAATTTATACATATTAGTACATATTTTATCTTGATAATATTGTTTTATTGCTTAGAACTTTCTATTTGTATTTTAATAATTTTCTTTTTTTGGTTCTTTAACTTATTTGTTTGGCCTTAGTTATCACTTATTTAAACTGTATAATTGATATTAGATCAATAATATCAGAGGCATTCATAGCCGGCAGGATACATTCAAAGCTGCGCGGCTTGTTTGGGCTAGAAGCAATTCAAAAAGTTAAGCAACAGCGGGTGCGGTATGTAGGAGGATGGTAACCGCTAGTGACAATTTTTTTCTGAAAGTTTGCATGCTTTGGATGGTACATAAAACCCTTGGACCCGGTTGATATTGTTAAATTTCAATTGTTAAGCCATGTTGGAGACTTTCAATTGGCATTAAATCTTCTGACTCATAGGGTTGGCCACTAATCCCTCCACTAATCTGCATTAGACCAGGGTGGTAGAGTACGCTCTAGGACTCCTCAGTATGAGTTTGTTGGCCACCAATAGGTTGAAGTCAATGTGACAAAACAAGTTATACAGTAGTTAGTATGCTATCGTGCACAAATAATCCATCATGATAGACTGAAATATTAATATAATCAATTGCCTTAATGGTTTTCATGTTCGCTTATCAATATATTGATAAAATTTTAATGTACTGCATAAGATCTGATGATTATAGTAGTAACCTGTATATAGTTCAGAGTGATCTGTAGTTTTATATATGTAGGAAACTAGTACTATAATATGTGTTCCCATCCGTCAAAGAAATTATGGAGTGACATAGTAGTTAGAAGAATCTAGTTAAGTTATTTGCAAATACTTCTTTAAAAATATGTTTCTGACACATAAAATATAATGTTACAGAAGACGGTGTGTATCTGTATAATTCTGTCACATTAGTCTTAATTATCTCTTTTTGAATTCCAGAAAGTCTTGCTCATTTTCTCATTGGGGAGGGTAAACTTGAAGCCTACCTTGATGAATGGCCCCCCATTAAAGATAATATTGAAAGAGCTCAGAGGGAGCTCTCGGAAGCACGAGGATACCTGACACTAGCTACGGATGAAGCAGGCAAGAAGGCCGGGGTGGCTTTAGATGCCCATCTCTTACTGGGAAAACTAAACTATGCCTGTGGGGCATATGATGAATCATTAAAACAATACAAGCTAGCAGAACTTAGTACTTTGACTGAAAAGGAGTTGCCCATGTGAGTATAGCTTTTGAAACTTTCTTTTTTTGAAACTATCTTTAATATTATTATGGCACTCAAAACTGTTTTGCAAAGTAGTTTAGGAATCTAACGTAACTATATAAATAAATTCTTCAAATAATAAAAACTGTTCCAACAGTAACTGAACATAGTAAGATTATAATATTTGAAAGAATGTGTATACAAACAGGCATGGCTTAAACATATAATGCTGTACCTACACATGTTCAGTAACATTCAACTGTTGTAGATTATTCCAGATACTAAGTTAATAGGCATTGAAAGGAACTTAACAACAATGTATAAACGTGGTCATGGCTGTTTGACTTTACAATACACTATGTTAGCCTATAATTGACTTATTCTTTGTGAATTGTTCAATGTTGCTTTTTACTTAAATTGACTACCTATAAGTATGCACGAGACACTCATTCTGCAATCGAAATTACTATTATGTGATTTATCAGGCTGGTTTTAAATATAGAAAGAAAGAAAAAAATGTTTATTCCAATAAGTGCTTACTGTACTAAGTAACTTATAATATTTATGTAGGATATTGGCAAAGTGCACTTTGTGAGACAGTGACAGTAAGCACTAAGGAACTGGATCGCACTCAGCTGTAGCTGTAGCAGACCACAGCTCTGATACAGGTAATCTCGCATTTGTAGGCCATTCTGCACTCCTTGTATACTTCAACTATGATAAATGTACACACCTTTATATGTTCATTATTCTAAAAAAGGTGAATTCTTGTGTTTAATTATGAGGTAAATATTGTTTTGACACTAAAACATGATTGTTGTGCAAATAAATGATAACATCAACAGTGACAGGAAGCAGTCATACAGAGTATTTCTCTTATCATCTCTCATTAAGTTCATGACGATTATAGTTATTTATTGAAACTTTCAACAAAACCGTGTCAACATCCACATGACTATATGAAAATTATCACATGAATATCACCTGCGGCTTGCAGTCTGGCCGTGTGTCACAGACCCCGTGTGTTCATGTCAAATGTCAAATGAGAGATGTCAACGAGATAGACAATAACGCTATAAATTAATAGGCTACTTTTTATCTTTTTTATCCTGAAAAATGCTTGAAGGGTTTGGAGTATGGTATGAAAGTTTGTATGAAATACAATCATGGAATAAAATAGTACTGGATAAAAAATCTTGGAATATAAAACCATAAAAAATTATGTTTGATAATAAATGCGTAAATGGTTGTTCTAGCTCATTAAGAATTTAGATTGTAGTCACAGGAGATATAGTACAGCTCTTAAATTCAACCAAGGTCTTAAAAATATTTTACACGTGTTACCACCTATGTAAGAACCTCTTCAGTGTACTGTGAAAAGCTCGTTCGCTTCATAGTTATCCTCAATGGGCAATTATCGTAATTAAATTAAAATGTGACCTCGATTGACGGTCGCCGGTCGGCGGGTGACTGGGGCAAGCAACTTTTTATGTAATTATTGGCCATCGAGAAATTGGCTACAAGTAGTTAGCTATTGACGTGCTTAGGTGGTTTCGGTTCTTATTACTCATATAGAGTGTTGTAATTCTCATCAAACAAGGGAATAAAAAGAGATATGCTGATTGATTGCTAGACTACCTTATCGTTCAGCTTAAACTCTTTGGTTCATCCTTATTTCAACACATAACTGTCTCACTACTGGGCTTGGGTCTCCTCTCACAATATAAGGTTCCTCAGCATATGTTCAATCACTTCGGTGTAGTGATAATTAAGCAAGTGCTCCTTAAGTTGTCAAACGCACATAACTTAGAAGTGAGCATCGCAGGATTTCAGCCGAACACCTCTCCTTCGACAGACCAACGTTCAAACCGTTATAATTGCGAAATCGACTGCTAATTTCAACTGTCTAACTAAATTCTTGGGTAAGATATAATTTTTTGAAACAACAGTTTTTGGTGGTTTACTTTCTTCCTTCTTATAGTTTAGTGCCTTCGTAGCAATGGTTAGTGCGGCGTGGAAAGATTTCCTAATTAGGACAAAATAATAAATATTAAAGATTTGTGGTTTGGTACTGGATTAGCTAGAATATTTGAATTTCGCTTGGGATACGCAGCTAAAAGGATGGGTAATAGGTTCTGCAGTAGCACTCCTTATTTGGGCATGATTGATATTAACTAGTCTTTCGATGATGCTGAACAGGCGTGAATAATAACACTTAAGTATAAGTTTACGTGACGTAGCTGGGCGTCGCCGGCGCCGCGGCGTGGCGGTCGTCGGCGTGGAAAGATCACGTATAAATTTGAATAAATGTTTTACTGTAGAAATTTGGACGTCTTGTCTGTTTAAGTAATCAATTGAAACGTGTTTCAGTTTCATAAATGTCTCTGGAAGCAACATAATTGTATAATAAAATTTTCTGTAATTTAATTTTGTCTGTGCTAAAATAATATTAACAATTACGTTAATGTTGTATGAAGAGTATCATGCATTATCGTAACTTTGAATCTCTTCAACTTATAGTATAATAATGTAATATTTTGGATAGCAATATTATCAAAGTCCAAACAATATTTCATTTTAGCTGTACGCCTTATCGGCTAATACAACAACAGAACAAGGCTGTCTAAAAATTTAACAAAATTAGAAGTTAAACAAGCTGAACGAACACTTGTTAATGAAGGCTGTAAAAACTTTTAATTGGACCCACTGTAATCCTACTAATTAGTCAATATTAATTGGTACTAAATGAATCTACAAGCTTGTTTTAAATGAATCAACTAGGTTGCCGTTTGCTCGGTGGACAATGACTGTGTCCGTCGGTTCAATTAGCGTAGCTATCTTTAGTACAAGAAAAGTGTACCTAATAGAAAGTTGTGTGCTTAAGTTATTTCCGCAAGAAAGTGATATAAAAATATCTTAAAAAAAAATGTTTTCCTCTCGAATTACTAAAATATAATAAAAATATCGTCTACTGGACAGCGTGCTTGCCATTGGAAAAATAATGTAAAATTAATAAGAATTTGTTTTGTGTTTCACGCAAAATAAAAGTCATAACAGCAACCACGGAACCTTACAACCCATGGAGTCGGTCGCTTGGACACGCGCTTGGCCGAGTGTAGTTCGATGTGGTAATGAGCAATTGTTATCGCTCGCATGATTCACGGCGCCGCTCCAACACCAGCGCTGCAGCTTGACTCAATGTTTACAATGAATCAGACGCTGAACAATCATACTAATTATTGACAGAAATATAGTTGCCTATACGTTTTATTTGAAGAGCTGGCAAACACGCCGGCTAGTCATTGACACGTTGTCGGATCCGACGGAAGCATTCCCTAACCGAAAGTTTAATTGACGATAAAGAATATATAGGAAGAAAAAATAAATTAATCGGCGTAAGCACCGATGTCGTAAATTTCTCGTGTGAGACTTCTTCGTAGTCTTATTTTACTTTTACTATTTGTTATCGTTGGCCGCAGTGGTACAAATGCTGGGAAACTTTACGAGCTCCATTAAATTTAGAACTTTTTTATTTTTAGGATTGTTGTACGGAATCGTAATCTTTATTTATCACGCGTCTAAGGAATTGTAAAAAGCCATAGTGTAGCCATTATTAATCAAAATAATGACACTTTAGTTTGGTGCAATAGTACATTTGAATGTCCTTCACTATAGTTGGTATACATTTTAAGATACATATTCATAAGATGACGTCATAATAAAATGAGTCAGACGGCACAAGCTTGCGATGTTAATGAGCTCATAGTAGCGACCGATCGAGGTTCAAAGTGAAGGCTGCACGTGACTCGCATCTCTACAACCTGCTATCAGGACTATGGCTTTATATATTTTTTAATCAACCAAGCCATTCGGGGGTGGCATACTGTGTGACATGATCTCCTTTTAACATTGAACAAACATGTCTTGTTTTGTGGCTATAAATAGATGAGCTAGTTGTGATAAGTCATGACCAGCAGCAAAGTCATTGTCATCACAGATGCTTTGCAATTCAAATAGGAAACCTGAACCTGCATTAATGAAGGTTACTGGATATTGACAGGCCGGTTGATCTAGTGGTTAGCGAACCTGACTGCTATACCGAAGGTCGTGGGTTCGATTCCCACCCTGGTCAAACTTTTAAGTGATGAGCAGGAATGTTTGTCCTGTGTGTCTGGGTGTAAATATCTATATAAGTATGTATTTAAAGATATATATGTA
>DWJZ01002242.1:0-20030 GCA_018249125.1 Asbolis capucinus
TCGGTAATTGGGTTTCGCAGAAGGATTATTATACTTTAGTGAAGCCAGACTGACTGGCTACCACCTTCTTGCTTGAATCAACCGCCAAACGATTCGTGGTGTTCCGGCTGGGCGCTTGAGAGCCAGTTCTCCTATTTTTCTTCCTTTCCTTTAGTCATCCAGCTGCTGTGATCACTGATCCCAGTTGCTTTAGCCATGTACCGCTTACATTGTTTGTTTCTCTTCTTCGCGTATTCAGGTCTTTTACTTCTCTCCTGGCAGGCAACGCGTTAGTAACGCCCAAGCTTGGTGTTATTAATGTCCATGGGTGGCGGTGATCACTAACCATCAAGGGACCGTCTACTCGTTTATCTGCTTATCACACATGAATAGGCATTTACTAAGTTAGTGGCGCCCAACACCTTAGGCATCATCACCACTTTCCATCAGGTGGGATTGATGTCAAGCATTAATTTACTTATACTACATAAAAAAAAGTTCAAGGAAGATTGTTGTACAGATCAAATCCGCATGTACCGCGAGTTTCTTCTGATGGTATACCCTGCGCTGTACATGAGCCCAAACGCGTTCACGCAGTTCATGATGGATCTCGGCTGGGACCGCACTCAGTGTTCCAGTCTATTTCGGTGAGCACTGAATTTAGCTTCAACCCATTCATGGTTATTGAGCACAAGAACTGCTTGTGAGTGATCAGGCCTGGAATATACCACGCTGTTCCAGTACAGATTGCTATCCAACAACTGCTATCCAACGGAACGGACGGCACGGAATTGCTTAAGAAATTCTTGCCACTAACGGTCAGATAATCGATCGATGTAGGTATTTAATTTATTATTGACTCCTTAGTTGCGTATTGATTAATGAACATAAATTTTGTTTACTCACATATTGTCAATGTCAGTAAATTTAGAGACTTACTCTAAATTTAAATTACCGGTTTATGAAAGTTGATTTCAAAGTCAAAGTCAAACCGATAGTTACCTATAAAATTCTCATAGATATATGACATCTACCAATCCACAATTGGTGGAATTTTGCGTGTTGAACCATAGCCTGGACCCTCAAATTATAAGAGTACTACTTATTTACTCCGTTGGCTCAGCGACCCAAAGAGGGTCTTGGCCGACACGAGAGATCGCCATTTGACACGTTTCCCGGATTTCTCTTGCCAGTTATTGACCTGAAATTCCCAGAGATCCGCCTCGACTCTATCGATCCAGTGATATCTGGGGCGACCGACAGGACGTAGTCTTTCTTTGTGCTTTTAATTCAACTGTACCCCTCCGTGTGAAGTTATCACTGATCTGAGGACATGCTCCTTGTTTAAGTCCAATGACAACCGCAACTCTTCCGTGAAGTCATTCTGAACCCGGACCTTCATTTCTTCTTTCTTTAGTGGCCACTTCTATAATATTTAGTAATTTCTTTGGGATTTGAAAATTTCTTAAAATGGTGTATAATGCGTGTAGGACAATATAATCACAAGCCTTGGTAAAATCCACAAAAACGGATGTGTCTTGTTATGCGTAGTTGCGTATGTTAGTAGACCGTTTATGAAAGGTTGGATATGGCTGTGTCGGGAGCTTAGTCGCGGTGGGCAGCGGTATCCAAACACGGTGCGCCGATGGCCGACCGTAGATAGTTGGGGAACCAATTAGTGGAAAAGCCACCTACGAAAGGCTGCCCCACCATCTGTATGAAATCCCGAGTTAGCTTCACCATTCCGATTGGCGAGCGGATGAGGGGACCTGGGGGCGATATTTGGGGTGGTTCGGGCGTCCCCACGGTCTCCTGACTAAGCCCCCAAAGGCATGGCAACTCTGACACCGACACTTGGTTGGCAACGTGACGTCTCGTTCAACTACCATCCTCCATCCTATTCAGTCTACACTTTAAATATGAAAAGAATGAGCAAGAAAAAGAAGTTTCCACAGCAGCTGCGCTTCCCCTCGCTTGAAGTGCAACTCACCAACATCCGAGGCTTGCACTCAAACCTTGTTTCAGTCCATCACCACCTAGAGACTGCAAAGCCCCACTTGCTCTTCTTGACGGAGATGCAAATAAGATGTCCGTCTTCTGCGGCGTACCTAGACTACCCGGGGACATCATTTCCGTCCTCAAGCCGGAGTCTGTGTGTACGTCCACAATGACATCTGTTGTCAGCATCTCCGTCATTTTGAACACCCCAATTTGTCCACTATATGGGTCTTGCTGGACGCAGGAAACGACCAGATCCTGTATTCCTGTGTTTACCGGTCGCACAGCGGTGACCAGGAGACGACTCGACTATTACAACATCTCAGCGAGGCTGCTGATGAGGCTATGCATCTTCACCCTACTGTGCAGTTGGTCGTTCTGGGGGACTTTAACGCCTGTCATCAGGACTGGCCGTTGCCATACCAGATGACCGACCATGCTGGAAGATAAGCAAGGAACTTTGCCGTGTCGTTCGGCCTTTCCCAGCAGGTTAAACAAGCAACTAGGAAGCTCGATGGCGATGGTCACAACAGCCAACTGCCTGGACCTTCTGTGAACAACAGATACAGACAGATACACAGTTGAGGTATCCTCTTCACTCGGTACCTCGGTCTGGTGAAATCTGTTTCGACATACTCCCCTCTCGTTTAGAGCTCAGTTGGAGTTAGGCGACTATGGCGATACAAGCCCGCAGATTGGGATGAGATGCGGCACTTCTTCATTAATTCTTCTCACTCATTCGGCAAAAGAAAAAGCGGATCTATTCGCTTCTCTTTTCGCCGAAAATTCACATTTAGATTTTAATAGTAACGAACCACCGATGGCACCCCATTGCGGTACCTTTATGTCAGAGATCTGCATTACCTATAAAGAAGGCCTCAAAACTCAGCGCAATCTGGACGTGAACAAGGCTTGCGGACCGGACGGTATTCCAGTGATTGTGTTTAAGGCTTGTGCACCTTAGTTGTCTCCTGTATTGAGGCGATTGTTCCTTGAGACAGGGTTAGTGCCAAAATTGCCAAAAAGCCTGCCAATGTGCAGCCCGTGCCCAAGAAAGGCAGTCGTGCCGACCCTATCAACTATCGGCCTATTTCTATCTCCATACTCTGTTAGATTATGGAGCGTAAATTGAACACACGCGTCTTGACATACTTCGAACAGAACGATCTCTTGAGTCACCGTCAGTACGGGTTCCGCCGAAACCGGTCTACAGGACACAAGCGTGCCCGTTAACCGCCAATAGGAGCCCGTTCATCTTGGCTCCTATTTTCCAGGGGATAACCTTGGAATACTCCGACCGCCTTCAGTTACTTGGAGTAGAGATCTCCTCGAACCTTAACTTTGAGCGGTTCATTGAATCCAAAGCTAAAGCAGAGACTAGGAAACTGGGCATCTTAGCAAAGGTTCGGCAGTACTTTACACCACAACAACTTTTAAGCTTTTATAAGGCTCAGGTCCAATCTCGTGTGGAGTACTGCTGCCATATATGGGCTGGTGCTGCCAGATGTCATCTGCCAGAATTGGATTCAATGGAGAGAGGTGCTAAAAGGCTTGTTGGTGACACCGAATAGTAAAACCAAATTTCAAAGCCTCGAGCACAGGCGCAAAATTGCCAGCCTCTCAGTATTCTATAGACCCTTTTCAGAGTGTGCGCTGGAATGATATGACTTAATTCCCCCATCCCCGTTCCACCATCGAATAAGCCGACGAACAGCGAGGATTCATCCCTTCGTCGTAAACACACCGTCGGGACGTACACGGCGTTTCGCCTCGTCCTTTATTATCCGTACTGCGAAGGAATGGAATAAGTTGTCTGCGTCGGTATTTCCGTTCGATTATATTATATGGTTTCGTAGTAAAGCGCTAAGTTATATAACATAAAAAGAATGCTTTAGGCATATTCCCACTTCTTTTCCATAAGTTGCTTCAAGAGGAAGATCCGGTCCATAGTGCTACGATTTAGTCGGTACTCATACTGATTAATAATCGCTCAGAATTTTTTCCGCGTAAGGTTCCAGTCTCTTGAGCAGCACATATGACAGAACTTTGTAAGCTATTCACCGATAGTTGGTACATTTTCTCTTGGAGCCCTTCTTGTGGATCAGGCAGATGACCCCTACATTCCACTGGCTTGCCTGTTATTCTGCCTCCTAAATTTTAAGTAATAATTCCTAAATTTTGGATTTTATTGCTTCCCCGCCGAAATTCCGCACTTCTGACGGTATCAATCTACTCTTATGCGAGAAGATGTCCAATAATGATGGTTCTCGCAGGGCTGCGGATATGTCAGGTCGCGGCGGGATCTCCTTCCAGGAGATGCTGGTGTGGGCGGCCGCAGTGGAGCCCGCCACGCCGCACAATGGCCTCCCAGCTGAGATGAGATGCAGATACATTTTTAGGTTAGAATCTTCGATTACTAATTAACTAATTTATAGATACACAATCGTAGTCCAAAACGCGTGACAACCAAATATTGTTACTGTCACTGGTAGATAATGCATTGAGTATTATGCTTGACATTTATACCTTTTTTAGACAAAATTTACATAAATAAGTTAAATAAATAATCATATAGATTCTGTACTAAGGTGCAACTTGAAAATATGAATAAGTACGTTTATTTGAATTATTCAAATTGAAAACAATTTTAGCATTCAGTTACATTTACCGGTATTTTAACGGTAATAAATCCTTCAGAGAGGTTGTTTAATTCTAAACTTAAAGATAAGAAATGGCGTAATAAACTTCTTTACGTATCGACTTGTGCAGGAAGTTTTTTGATCGTCAGATATTTTGACGCCAACCATGACCAGAAGCTGGAGTATTCGGAGTTCAAAGAGCTGGTAGCGGCGGCGCGTGCAGCGCGGCAGCTGCCCGTAGACGCGCTCAGCGTGGCGCGAGATGCCGACCTCTGTCTCAGGTCTCTCCCTCCATATACTTTTCTAAAGAGATCCTAAAGGTCTTGAGCATTATTTTCCTCAATAATGAAGCTTCTGAATATCACGTGACTTGCTTCTGCGTGACCATGTTGATAAAACCGGGAAATCTCGCTCGTATTCCAAATTTGCACGAACGGTATAAGAAAATATACCTTCTTCTATAGTCCATTAATTAAATGTAGCTGAACTTTAGACGGGATAGGAATACAGTAATCATAATTCATCATGTATTTATTTTGAAGTAACTATTTTTACACATTTTTGCTTCTAGTTTGTAGTGTTAAAAATTATACTCCTAATAATAATTCGCCAAAACAAACTTCATCTTTGTTAACGTCAGTGGGTGTAGAACGAATTCTCTTTCCAATGCATTTGGTGCCAAAGATTCCATTCATTGTCCAGGCAGTCAGGCCTTCAGCCTAACATGCCGATGCCGTTGGCAGACTTCCTGCACAGCGTGGGCGAGCTGCGGCTGCGTGGCACCAGCTCGCTACTGCGTGCGCCGAGGAGCATCGCCGAGTACTTAATGGACCTGCAGTGAGTCCGCCGTCTATTCAGTCCGTTTAACAGTCTCTGTCTACAGCCCCCGTGGACAAATCGATTTCCTGAAGTTTAATCTCAACGCTACATCAAATTGTGCGGGAATGACTTTTAGACGAAAAAAAAAGGTCGAGCGTTTGTCTGTTCACATTACATACATTTGCGTTAACGATAACTGAAAAAGATTTCTCAAGAGCAAGTTCACTTTGTTAGCTGGCGCTTTATCTCATAAGACCGCTTATCTCCATCACCCAAGAACCTATATAACGCCTAAATACCCAAAGCTGTTACATTGGAGTCAATCAGAAAATTAAAATAAATAGGACATTCTAAAATGCGTCTTATTTTGATTTGCAGAGAAAAGGATCAATCTTTCAGAGCTTCCACTTCAAAAATAGTGAATATTGGTAAAGTGCCTATTGATTTGATTATTGAACTGTTTAACCGTAACATATGTTGTAGACATATTTTTGCTCCAAAACATTAAGAAGGGACATTAAAAAGGAAGACATTAGAAACCTATGGTTGAGTTGTAGAAAATGCTTTTTAGCATTAAGTCCGTCTTTTGTATCAAATTTTTTGTTAGTGTCAGTAAAGAATAATAATAATAACGTACACTACATCTTCACTACTGCATACTAATGTTTGGTAGGAAGCAGCGCGTTAGAACAGATCCCATCTGCATGCTCCCCCTCGCCCAGCATAGCGCGGCGCCGGGAGTACAGGCTGGCGGACTGCGTCGCCAGGCTGATTCGTAACGCACCACCGGAGATGGTAGAGATCAGCAATTTCACTGGTAAATCTTACAAATATTAAAGCGAAAGTTTGTGAGAATGGATAGATGGAATTGCGTTACTTCTTAATTGTAATGTAAATGTACTGTACGGATCTAAATGAAATTTGATGGCAAATGGCACAGAGATAGATTAGGTATAGTAAGGAACTACACAGGCTACTCGTACTTTTTATCAATACACAAATTGGCAAATTTTTTACTATAAAAGTTGGAAAACATCGCAGTCTTCATATTCCACCCACCTAATATTACAAGGGCACCAAAACTTTGTGTTAGTAGACATGTATCCTTCCAAATAGCTAAGGTACATGTATAAACAAAACAAATGATGTTTAACTATTCAGTGGTTTGTTTACGTCCTCATATCGATTTCGTAAGGTCTGCACCTTTCATGGGGCTCGTACGATTATAATAAAATGTCAAAGGCCATTCTTAGATGTATAACAAATAATCTAAATAGAAAAAGGATATAAAAGTGTTTATTTATACAGGATGGACAAGGATTCTTGCAACTAATTGGCAAGCGCAACAGGTTCCGTTCAAGTTTGATTCTAAAAGGTTTTCTTTTAGTGTACGAAAAATTGCTGAGGAATTTCTATCTTCTGCACCGTTCTGAAATTGTGGAGAATTTAAAATTATTTTTTATAATAAGTACATTTTAAAATACCTTTATAAAAATATACTTTAACTAGACTTTGAGAGAATTCTTACGGTGTTCAGGAGACGCAGTAAGTGCGTCGACGGCTCGCATGATAGGCCCGTCTGCGCACTCGGTTGAGTTGCTGGGGGCTTCCTCCATGGCCACGGAGGCGCTGGCTTCCGTGCACTACTTCGCCGCTCCTATGGAACAACTGGCGCATGTAATAGAAACAGTATATAATCTTCTCGAAGATGATATATGTTTTAGTCTGAAAAGCTCGACGCAAAAGCAGGCGGACCACTTCAAGATTAATAGTCACCTTCGCCTTAGAATATAAAGAACTTCAGAGGAATCGCCAATGCAAGGCCGGCCGTGAAGTCTCCTTGCAGGATAATCCCAAAAAAAAAGCGAAGCTTAATAGTTTGAAAATGTCGGGCGCTACCAAAACGGCATTTGGTTTTGTCATAATGTGAACCTGGTTGTGAGTGATCACCGCCGCCATTAAGAACCCCAGACTGGGATGTTACTTAAGCGTTGCCGGTCAAAAAAAAAGTAATGTTTGGTATATATCTATATATAAATATAGGGCTGCAACAAGTTTTCAATGTTACAATACGCAAGTTTTGTAAAACTAAAGAAAAAAAGTAAAAATGTAATTAACTTTTTCAGTATTATTTTGACATAATAATTGTTTACAAGATTTCTACGTATAATAAAAACGGACTATAGGCTTAAACTTTAATGGGTGTCGTACCAATTTTCTGGTACCTAATACTACGGCCACGCCGACGCATGTACATAAATTCTGAATCCATCAGCGACGATTACCTACTACGATCTGCTCACGGTCGTATGTTATTGTTCTAGAAACGCGCTGTTTCATCAGCACCGTTTATGGGGAAAGCAGCGTTCGGGTGGCTGGTTCCAACTGAAGAGGCGGCGCTGGGCGCGCTGCTACTACGGTTGGCCGAGGCTGTGCGGCCCATATGCGCGCGGGAACCCAGGCTGATCAAACTGGACTCACCTGTGTATGCTATCGGTGAGCTTAGGTTTGAAAAGAAGATTTTTAAAGCAAAGTTTGAAAGTTAAAAATATTTTGTTCTGGTGTTTCCTAACGAAACGATGGCAGTTATTAGTATGTCTATATAAATCCTGTGTAGCGTACGCATCTACCGAAATACGATTTTAACACTACCCTGGGACAGACCGCTTCACGGGTCCAAACGATAACGATATTTTTAAGTTCGTGTTTAGGCCACAACTGATTAGGCAAATGCACGGCAAGTACCTGGTTTGGAGCGATACGCCTTCGATGACCTTCCACCTCGGCTTTTGATGGTTGCACAGTGGTGAACAGCTATTAGATAATTATGCGCGCGAGCCGCTAGCGCTCGTTGTACTACGTGAAATTTTTGAAGTGAGGTTTTGACAGGCGTCAAATTCTACGGTTGTGCTGACAAAACAGATTACTGAAAATTAACTGTCATCCGTCACTATTGTGGTAGACGAGAATGAATGAAATTTGCAAAATTACGGTAACGTAACACCCTGGTTATAAATTTTTTAGGTGGGACAATGCCATCTTGTGTAAAACATAATTAAATCGATAAGGAACATATTCAGTTTAACACTAATAAAAGACAGATGGCAATTGTTTATATCAGTTGAATATTTTCCAAAATTAAAATCGAAACCTTGAATTATCGAACCCTTGTAGTAAAAAAACAATCGACGTTTTAGTAAAGTTGAAGATGACAAATACTGGTTTGGCTTCAAACCATGGCACAGGTCCTTCTCATACTGGCGGAGAACACCTAGAGCATACTCCACCACGTTGCTCCAATGCATATTATTGGATTAGTAGCCAACCCAAGTTTTGGAAGTTTGCTATCTAACGATATGAACCGTGACTGAAGGCTTCACGTTCCCCTCGAAGAATGGAAACGCTCATGTAAGTCCTGGAATACTTAGGCGACCTCCACGGCAACCTATCAGCTCTGTTGGCGATGGAGTCAGCGCTATGGCCGTCTGGCACGGCGCTATTGCCGGCGCGTTTGCTGTTCCTGGGCGACTACGTGGACCGCGGCGCGCACGGCGCTGAAGTCATGGCCTACCTGCTTGCTGCCAAGCTGCAGAAGCCCAACTCGGTGTTCCTCATCCGGGGGAACCATGAGACGAGGGAGATTCAGAAGATGTTCACATTTTTCGCGTAATAAACGAAGCTCGAAATTAAAATAACTAGTTAAATAACTGATTTGGCCTTTCAAACCGAAAGCCTTGGTTCGGATCCTGTGTGCATGTCTTTATTTCAATAGTTATGTGCGGATATGTATTAGAAATGTTAGGATTAAGAAAGTAATTATCGCTTGCTGCGGTGAAGGAATACATCGTCAGGATATCTACACTCTCAGGAGTTGCTTTTAGAATAATCGGCTGATGTGGAGTTTACCAATCCGCACATAATCAACTACATGGACCATCGCCTGTATTCCTCACATTGTGAGGCATCACACAGACTCTCACATTGTGAGAGTCACGTGCGCACTACATGAGTTGCAATATGGATGATAGTTATCACCTATAAAATAGCGTCACGATCATTCAAAAATCGGAAAAAATCAACACTAGAATTCTAATTATTCTCTTATACAGGTAGTTATAAGAGTGGAAACTCCCAATACTTCAGTTAATAGATTTTCCTACATAAGTATATCTTTGACTTTTACTATTGCTTTTAGTGAGTGTGAAACAAAGTATGGAGAAATTGAGGGAAACCGTA
Source organism: Asbolis capucinus (assembly GCA_018249125.1). Lineage (NCBI taxonomy): Eukaryota > Metazoa > Arthropoda > Insecta > Lepidoptera > Hesperiidae > Asbolis > Asbolis capucinus. The sequence goes on from DWJZ01002242.1 coordinate 9,672, forward strand.
TTTGGAATGCGTTAAATCAAGTTTTCGACGTCTTGCCGCTAGCAGCAGTTGTAGATGAGAAGGTTGACTATTTTTTTTATTTCACACGCAGTTACGGATTTACATATATTCGTTCAGCGATAAAAAAAGCTTAATGCTTGTTAATTAATTTTCAGTTTTAGTTGCTAAAGAGCTGTTTGGTAAAATAATTTTTAAAGATGACTTTCATAAAATAGACAAATAGTAAGGTCAATTTTGTCTCAAGATTCACACAACTCATTTAAATTTCGTTCTGAACCGTTCAGTAGCTGTTGCGTGAAAGTGTAACAAACATCCATTCATGCTCCCAAATTTTTATGTTCATAATTTTATTAAGATATTGAGTTTCGTCAATTAGCTCATCTATGGATCTTATTATAAAAAGATTTGCTGTTCCCTTTGAAGACGTGCATTCAAGATGTTTTAGATACCTAACTATCGAGATAATATGATAATAGCGTCGAGTGTCGCAGGTGTTCTGCTGCCACGGCGGCATCCCCCCGCCCTGGGTGTGTCCGTTGATCTCTGCTATAGACAAGATCCCGGTGCCGCTGCCGCGACCGTTCGAGCAGAGCTCCGTGGCCTGGGAGTTGCTGTGGAACGATCCCGTCAAGTGACTTATTCTTATTTTTACTCACTTGTGTGAAAGAATTGTTAATACGAACCAATTTCGTTATTGTATAAGAACCTTTGGCAAAATTAGAGGAAGAGGCTTCTTTAATATGTACGCAATAGATATGTTCTGTACCTACGTAAACCATATGTTTTTAATACATTTTTTAATTTGTGTATTAAACCAACCGTCTATACTTACGACTCATTCGGGATGAAGGCTGTGACATTTTGTGTGTCGTAAACCACGTTTTAAGGGACTAATACGAATTTGTCGATTTAAAAGTTCACAATCAATTCTCTCTCCCATGTTTGACTCGCTCTTCTCAATTGTAATCCTATAAAACGACCATTTATTGGTTTATTGAACTTCCATAAAGCATTGTAGTCCTGAAGTACTTATGTATTTTGCTCAAAGACCGCAAACCATTATTACATCGGGTGTTTTGTAATACCCGAGGTCTTGTGTCTGTGTATTATTATTCTCAATATTTTCTTCATGACAATTGTTCCAAGTGATATTTGTATTTTCGTTTATCGTTGTAGAGCGAACAAAGTGACGGCGACGTTATCGTTAGAGCTGGCAGCGAACGAGGGGTTTGCGGCGAACGCGCGGCGCGGCACCGGCCACGTGTTCGAGCAGAGCGCACTGGACCGCTTCCTACTCGCGAACGGCCTCTCGCACGTGGTGCGCGCGCACGAGATGCAGCAGACCGGCTTCATGGTTACACAGATTTATTTCATTGATCGTTTGTTCGTTAGAATAATCCATTTAAACAAGGGGCGGTCGGTAGGATGGGTGACTGCTCGATGCAAAAATTTTAAGAACGGTCCCATGCTTCGGGGGCCAAGCAAAGCTGTCGATGCCGGTTGTTGTCGCCAGATCGTTAAGCTTTGACGCAGGACTTAGGGCACCATAAAATATTCTTAACTTGGTTGGGCATTAACTCACTAAACCGAGCAGCGTGGTTGAGTACCTACGGTGGAGGCCTCTTCAGTCATAACGTTGTAGCCAGCTTCCGTAGATCTGAGACGAGCGAACAAATAATGTAGGGGTAAGCAAGGGCGCATACGGTAGTAAAGGACGAGCTCTAGTCTCAAGGGTTCCTGAGCACTTGCTTCTTTGGAGACCAAGTGACACGTGAATGCGATATTGTTTCTTATCGGAAGATAGTTGTCGATATGCCTTGTCGATACGATGTGCGCAGTGTCAGCTGCACGGGCGGCTGATCTCTGTGTTCTCGTCGGCGCGCTACTGCGGCGGTTCCAACGACTGCGGCGTGGCGCTGCTGCACGACGCCAAGTTGCGGCTCATCCGAGTTGCTGTCGACTGACAGCTGGTGACAGTCATCACCGTCATCAAACCACGGCCCTTTCAAAAAGCTGTCAATCTAATACGTCAAGATCTGACCAATTTGTCACAACACGACACGAATGCGAGACAATTTACCCTAATCTACCGTTATCGGACGTATTTGTCACAAATCGAATAATTTTCATATATGGATTTTTAGCTTTATCAAATAGAACTTGGTATCAATTGCGTTCCAAACGAAAAGTGAATAAATGTTTAGTAAAACATATCAAAATTTCCTTTTATTGCAATGCCCTGACACATAGAATTACGTTCTTAACTGTATTGTTCACCATTAAGCACTTCCTTTGTCTGCTGCAGAACTGCGACAATTCATAGGTACTATATTAAATTAGCTGACATGCCAAAAGTTCTGCCATATAAATTATGAACTTTTACCTATGTTCCCGAGGGAATAAAACCATTGTACAGGATAAAAAGTATCCTAAGAGTAACCCCCTTGCATAAATTAGAATTAAACCCAATCTAATTTAAATCAGTCTGTTCGTTTTATTGTTGCTAAAATACTAATTTTCACTTATTATCCCGTGGAAATAAAAAGGTTTCCCGGGTTTAAATTAAATTAAAAATATTTTATAACCTTCTTCCGTGATTTGGAAAGTTAAGAAACAGCGGGCGTGATTGGTAGGAGGGGTGAACGTTAGTGGTAAAAATAGTGACATCCTGTCACATCATGGCAACTCATAATTGCTCCAATACGGGGCTCGAATCTCCACTCACAATGTGAGGGTTACAGGCCATAATCCACCACGCTGGACAATTGCGGTTTGGTGGAATTCACACAACTTGAGAAATTTATTCAGAAATTTCAAGGTTGCAGGTTTCCTCGCGATGTTTTCCTTCATCGTAGCAAGTGATAATCAACTTCTGATAGGCACGTAACTTTCAAAACTAGAGGTGCGCCAGGATTTAAACCACGTTAAGCCAAGCGTTCGGATGACATGAAATCTTCCTTCACTTGGGTTGGCCACTAACCTCTCCACCAATCCGAATTGGAGCTGTGTGTTGGAGTAGGCTCTAGGCCTCCTTAATAAAAGCCATCAATGCGTTGAAGCCAGTGTAAGAGAAAGTGGCCGTAGTACAATATTTTCCCGGTGAAACCAATAAATTAACATACTACTACCGTTGGAAGTGAAATAAAAGCTATTAAAATTGAACCGAACTTGATAATCCTGGAAATACATTAAAACTAAAAAATAAAGTACTTTTTTGACTTAATCGTATTTATTTATTCCTTATAATATAAAACGTTTTACAGTTCAAAGTATTGCAATTAATTTTTACAATGTCCGTTAAGTGTGAGAAGAGAATGATATTACTGAAAATATGAATTAAAAGCAAAGATTAAACCAGTTAAAGGATAATCCAGTCTAAAAATGCACATAAACTTTCACCCACAGATGCAGAGAACATAGATCAATCTCTATCACACACTGTATAGTATAGAGCTGTAATAAGCATTTGCGTCCACACAAGTTTGAGTTTCGTGGAAGGATGTGCACTTTTAGACTTGATAACTTCCACTCTAAGAACCACATTAGTAGCTGATAGAAATGATTACACAAATTTGTTCATAATAATTTATATTATATGAATCACTTGTTCAAATTAAATATTTTTTGCAAATTTTATTAAAATCTGAAGCATTTCCTACAAATTTATTATTACAGTAAAAAAATCATATCTTCACATTAACCTGTGTAAGGCTTAATTAAAATATTCTGACATAGATCTAGTCAATATTAACTTGAATATCATGTATTTAGGATTTGTTTAATTATAGCAATTTTTATTATTTATTCAGATTAAACGTAGATCTATAGTATACATTCGTTATTTTTACGAACAAAAAGTTTCTACAAAATTATGTACATCGCAAATGCCTATCACTAAAGTTAATAACAATGCTGTCCATACACATTAAAAATTATGAGATTAACAAATTAAATGCCAGTACTGGGAGTACCAATAACACTACTGGGAGCAGCTGGCTTTACATAAGTACATGACACTCAGCCCGTGGCAACAAAACAAAGACCGACAGAAACAGGATTTTTAGCAGAGACCGAGCCTTCGGCTTTGGTCTGTTTCGGCCGAAACCAAAACATCATAAAAAAAACAAATAATTTGAAATCTAGTGTATTTATATACTTAATGCAGACAGTGGATGTGTGTCACTTAAAATAAAAAGCAAACATTGAGGTACGTAACACAAAAAATAACAAAAAACTCGCAAAGCCCTACCATCGAGCAACTGATTTCTGAAAGCCTTTTACAACACCCTGGTAGCTCAGCATGGGGTTGAGGTTTGTATTTTAAGTCGCCCCAACACGTTTGCTATTTATTGAGATCTTGTTTTACGACTAAATAATGAAAGAATTGCCTTACTCGGATGTGGTTTCGGCGAGGCCGAAGTGTCGGCCTGTAATTGGCCGAAACCGAACCTTCGGTCGGTCACTATTATGTATTTTACTAAATAGACGTCATTTTAAACTAAATAATACATGGAATGGCAAAAAGATGACAAAAACTTTGTGTGAGGACAGCTTAAAAACTGGTAATAAATAAATATTACTGTCAACTTGGTGGCAATAAATAATGCTTACTAAGGAAGATACTAACGCTTCACACAAAAATTTCATCTTAAAATTCCTGATTTATTCTTATACTAAACTTGAGTATGCTAACACTGAATATCCAACTGATCAAATATCATGAAAAATCACTGCCACCAAACTATCAGTAATCCATTATGCTACGATGAATTGTATCAGACAATCCTTGCAATATAAAGACAGCAAATGTCCGTCACTGTGTCCATCAGTCTCACCAATGTATCAGTCACATTAGATACCACTTTTACAGCTAAACAAGGTCACTCTCAGACTATACTTGTCCACAGTCACTTTTTAAATCACAGCTAAACATTAAACTTCATTTTAGTAGATGTGAGAAATGCAGGACTCTACTTTAAAATGTCATTGGGTATTAAATGGCACGAGTCTTAAGCACAGAACAAAGGTGGGGTAATGTACACTTTCAGTCAATGTACTGCGATCGACAGGTGCTTACCCAATCAACGACAACATCGCCCAATGAACCAATCGTGAGAAACCACCGTACGAGTGATGTCAACCCACCGATGAAGGATATTCTCTGTGAAGCCTTTTTTGTATTGTACTTCAAATTTTTTAATTTTCAGTCCATATGGAGTTAAGAATAGTATTTTGGAACCAATTAATCCAACTGACGTTAGATTGTCTTGTTGGACAGACTCTCCAATAACAGGAAAGATGAAGTAGCTTCCCTTGAGAACAGGATTGAATTAGTTAAGTAAAAGCCCACATTATCTTTAATTGTTTAAGATTTCATATCCTCTGGATTCCTTTCTCTGATACTGTTAGTCATTTTATCAAGTGGAGCGGCTAGTATTCTCAGGGCAGCAACTTGTCAGAGTGGCTTGTAGTGTCAAAACTGCTTGTCAGGGTGGCTTGTAGTCTCAGAGTAACAGCTTGCCGGAGTGGCTAGTAGTCTCAGAGCAGCCGTTCGCCGGAGTGGATAGATCAGCTCTCAGATCAGCAGCTTGCCAGTGAGGATCTCGAGCGCGGCCTTGCGTCTCAGCTGCGGCATGTGCGCCTGCGTGAAAGTGTACGGCGCGCGCCGACTCGAGAACTCAGCGAACGTGCACGCGAACATCCCGCAGTCACTGCCGTTCATCTGCTGTGGAATGTCCTGCAAACAAAAACAATCATCATTGTCATGAAGCTTGGACGCAATTTGCTTTTGTTTTATTGAAAACTGTTTCTGAATTTTGAATCCTGCCTATGGCTTTTCATCATCTCAACACATCACGGCTCACTATTGAGCAAGGGTCTCTTCTCTGAATGATAAGGTGAATGATAAGACATAGTCCACCACGCTGGGCAAGTGCGGATTGACTTCACACACCTTTGAATTATGCAAACTCCCCGCCATGCAGGTTTCCTCACGATGTTTTCCTTTACCGTTATAACGAGTGACATTTAAATGCTGAAAACGCACATAACTCTGTAAAGTCAGTAGTGCGCGCCCTGGGATTCGAACCCGGTCCCCTGAGTAGGAGGCGATTTTTTAATCACTAGGCTGTCACCATTGGCATTTATCTATATAGCAATAAACTAATAACTATACGGGACACGCGCGTTCCAATCATGGAACAAAAAATACGTCTTTAAATTGCATTGAGAAAGCATTGCATCAAAAGAGTATATTATGAACATAGAAAGTTAGAAAAAAACTGATTTTTATTAATAACTTTAAAATTTTGCATCAGCGCTTCTCTGCTTCAATAACATGCTTTGCTAAATACCCTTTAAAAAACAAAATTTACATTAAATAATATTTTAGCTAATTTAATTAATCTATTTACTTGTAAAATAACTGTCTATTAAGCTTTCACGTCGAAAACCCTAAAACGATTTGGATGAAAATTGGTATATCGAAAGACTATAACTTCAGAAACAACATACGCTACATTTTATCGTGAAAAAAAGTTTTTTGAGGTTGAAATAGGAGACGAAAGTTTGTAAGAAAACTCGTCATCGTCGGATATATAAAATGGATACCTCCCCTTTTCCTATTCACTCTGTCTTAAAGACACCTATATTATACTCGTATGATCCAGTGGCGTGGGAAGAGGGGGGCGGCGGGGCCGGTCCGCACCGGGTGTGACGTTTTTGGGTCTCATATTTTCATAAAGTGTTGTTAAAAGCGTAGTGATAAAATTAATATTTAAGAAACACATATTGTGAAGATTGCTTTTACCTTTCTATGGGTGTCACCATCAACTTCCGCGCTAGGTGCCACCCAAGTTAGCTACACCACGGGTACAACCTACCTTCAAATTGACGGTGGTCCAGCCATTGTCGTCCATGGGGCTTCCCTTCTTGTCCTTGTGCTCGTCTCGTAGGTACTGCAGGAGAGCATTGAGGCAAGCCTGGTTGCGCCCTCCCATGCTGTCTAGGTAGGAAATGCGTTTCTCTTTGAAGTCTATGAGGCTGAGGCACCAGTGAACACCCAGATGGACTGGGACCACCATCAGATCATGCGTGAAGATATCCACCTGGAATTACAGTTCTGTTATTTAGCTTAATTGTTATTTACTTTGAAATTGTACTTATACTATAACTGTGCAAGTTTGCAAAAATATTTGAATGTTTGTCTTGCATTTATGTGCTAAGTGTTAAATTAATTTATATGAAGCCAAGCACACTGACATTCCCAACCAGAACAGGGAACCTAGGGAACGGGTTAGTTGGGGATGGGTTGGTTGGACAAACAAAATGTACCTTTCTCGTCCATCTTCTCAGGCCCGCTTGACCTGCATGCATCAACTTGGGGTAGAAGAATGTGTTTGTGGCATACACCTTCGGTAGATCACTCTTCTCCTCGCTTCTCTGCATGAGCAGGTTCATGTAAAAGTTGATGACCTCATCATTAAGCCAGTTCAATCCCGCCAGTGTTTGCAGGTCTCGCCTATAAAGTTAAGATACAGCTGAATCTTTGGTTGAAGCAGCAACAATAAAAGAAAGTGTTTATTTAAAATGCCGTGACATCAAGCTAGACTTTTGTTGTTTTAGAATAAATGGTTGATTCTAAAAAAAAAACAAAGATTAACATACCTATGTATTCTTAAATTAAATTTCTCTACTAGAAGTTGTCCAGGAGGCCCTGGTCCTAGTGCTCTATCAACTAGTTTCTCTTGTTCTTGTGTCAGTTTTGGTATTTCTACAGTTGGAGGAAGTTCTTCGATGAGACTCTCTGGGATACTGAGTTCATGTTTCAGCTTATGTTCAAGAAGTGCTAGATTTTGTTCATAATTAACTTTGGATATGATTTCAGACTCCCGGGCAGCATCTTTCAATTTTATCTGATTATCTTGACTTTTTTTCTTATATTTAGAGTTTAATTTTGTTAGCCAATCATTTGAAGTAACATCTCTGTGTTTGTGGGAGTCTTTTAAGGTATTAATGCGTTCTATTCTCACTGAAGAAGAGGTAGAAGCTTCTGATGGAACAATCTCTACTTCAGAATCTGACGAATTGATGGAAGCCACAGTGATAGGATCATATTCTCTTGATAGTTCAGTATCTTTGCCAATATTTATGCCTTTTTCTATTAATTTCAATTCATTTAGAGCACTCTTTTGAGATTTCTGTGTATTCCGAAAGATAGCTGCGTCTTCTGCTAAAGTAATAATGTCTTTTTTTACAGGTTTTAGACTATCTGTGACTCTTTTTATCAATTCTTGATAACTCCTCTTTTCATCTAGGTTAAATACTTCAGACAGTGTTGTCCTTGCATTTCCATTTAATGTTTGGACTCTATTTCTATTTGACAGAAGATTTGAAGTTCTTTGTCCCTGCAGCCAGCGTGGAATTGGGGTGGGAGCTTTCTTGTATGCCTTGGTGATCCCAGCAGGTGCTTTAAATTTATTATAAGACTTGGGGGATGCATTTGCATCTCGGTCATTGAGCTTTTTACAAATTTTGTAGTATTGAACCGGTTCTTCATCCTGTGACTTTTCAGAATCTTTCCTATTCTTAGAAACAAAGTATTTGTATGGTTTCTCTGGCGGTGGAGATACAACTTTCTTCACAAATATTACATCATCTTCCTCCTGGTCATTGTCTTCATCCAAATTGACATATATTTGTGATCTCTTAGAGTTTCCTGGTTTACTTTCAACAAAACTCACCTAGGGTAAATTAAAATACCACATATTAAAAGCAAAAAAAAATCTATGAGTAAACCTTGTGGTTTACTAAGATTGCTTACTAGATTAGCCCTTCACAACCTGATCTAATGGCTTTAGTTGTCCCTTAAAGAATGGTAAACTCTATTAAATTTTTGTCACCAGCTGCCTTTAATCCACAATTGTGTCACCTGTCCCTTCCTATTACTATCAACACATAGCCACTTTGCTATAAGTGTTTCAAGGAATTATTAATCAATGCAATTTATATGCCCAAATATATTATTACATTTAGAATATAACAAATACAAAAAGTCAATTTGTATCTTACCTCCTGATCATTGTCGTCATCATCAATCACAGCATGTACCACAGGTCTGACTGGAGTATGCCGTCTTGGTTTTCTATTTGGTGTCAATGGTAAATTGTCTGATACATCAACTACTTTGATAGGCACCTGCCTAAACCTATTTACCAATCGCAATGATGCATCATTAGGTGTTGATGTACTTGGATGTCCCTTTTCAATCTCAATTGGAACATACCTTACATTCTTATGGTTTGTTTCCTTCTCCCAAACATCTGAAAAGAATACTTAATGTATCAACTAGTACACAACAGAGTGCAATGATTTACTGAAACCTTTGTCACCTCTAGTCGTCATAGTTTCGGGGAAAGTGGTTTTGGTTAACCGTTTGAATCTTTTGAGAGCTGGCGACTCGTCGTCCGATGAATGATCATCGTCATTCCTAGAAACAAACAAAATATAAGAGTAACGGTGCAAAACCGGCGTGGCGGGTAGTCATTCCTAAGGTTATTGTATCTACTTACTGCCAAAATTTAGAAGCTGCTTTCAAAGAAATTTTAAACATGTTTCCTGATTTTTAATCTAACCAATTCTATATGAATTTATCCACTTTGCCGCCATAACTATACCGAAGTCGTAAACATGAAATGTCAAATGTACACTTGCCTGTCCCTTTTGAAGCTTGTTCTAACCACAGGATCGCCTTCAAGCCAACTTAGAATATTGCGTACATAAGCCAAAACGGCCTGCATTTTAAATTTTATTATATTTCCATTACCTAAATAAACGTATATTTAGACCCGCAACTTATTTGTTACTATACAATAAACTAAAACAGCATTTTGATTTTATTAAACGACAGCAAGCTGCGGTGAAATGCACCACAGATAACTGAGAACTAGCTATCTAGCATCAAAAGTTCACAGATTATTAACTTAACATATACCACAGAGTAGTCATGCTTAATTTTGATTTTTACCACTAGCTGTGCCTGTTGCGTATGTAAAAAAAATTAAAGGCCATTTTAAGTTTCAGTTTTGATTTCAAGTGGTGGTTAAGCATGATTGTGAGTCTTATGTCAATAATTGAGTTATTTGCCAAGTTAGGGTCCTCGCGTACTTTTGGCCCCGCGTGCACCTATAAGACAAGATGCGACACGTAGATAACATGCCTTCAGATCTGTGGCCCGCCTATTTCAAAACATGGTTCGATCGCATGAAAAAATGTTTAAAATCCGAAGGAGAGTATTTTGAAAAGCAATAAACATAATATTTAGGTTATAACATGTTGTTTTTTTAAGTTATGCAAAATTTT
>DWJZ01002243.1:0-20029 GCA_018249125.1 Asbolis capucinus
TTTTCTTCAATTAGCCGCTTAACAGTAGCCACATTATTTTCGTTGACGGCAGTTGAAGGCCGCCCTTCACGAAATTCATCATGTAAAGAAACCCGACCTCTCTCAAATTCAGCAAACCATCGCCTCACGGTGCTCAAACAAGGTGTTTCTCTCCCAAAAGCATTTTGAAGACGAGCTGTATAGTCTTGCGCGGAGAGAGAACTTTTAAAATCATAAAAAATCATCGCTCTAAAATCTTTTTGATTTAATTCCATTTTCGTTGCGTACGTAAAATTCTGATTTGTGATAAAATACAATTGACAAATGATTTCCCGCCATTTTTTTGTTGTTATTACCAAGAAGATTGCAACGTTTTAAAAATATAACATTCGAAATTCAAATAGTTTCGATTAGCTACAAGTGCAAAACTTTTAGTGTGCCCCATGTAGGTGTACTCGTAGAACAACTCAATGTAATGTTGACAATATATCATCTCTGAATAACTCTAATATTAGTAAAAGAAATATAAAATTAGGTATTTATAAAATGACGAAAATTCTAGACACGTAGTATGTATCGAGTAGTGACGTCGCCGAACTAAATGGAGCGATTAAATCTTGCCCAAATAATGGGCAGTAATCAGCTGCGATTATGTCAAGGATGCCGAACACTGTGGTGTTGAGGACATGTCGATATCAGCCCCTATATAAACATAAGGACTCTTGCTGAGCGACGACTTGGAACCAGACACGCGAAATGAACGCCAGCGTTTTAGCATTGGGCTATTTTTTAATTGGCTTGGGTGAGTTACCTTTTATTATATTTAATTTCGATCATTGTAGCATTTCCTCATGTTTACTTCACTAAAGTGAAGAGGGAGTGGCGAAATATGGTCATGCTAATGATGTGAAATATTGTTTTATCAACATGACCAAGTGTGATTCATATTTAGTTGAATTTCAAAGTAAAAGCCGGTCAAACATTTAAAAAATGACTGAGCAGGAGGAAAACAGTTCTTGATTCAAATCAGTACGGCGGTTCATAATATTCAACGAAGGTAAAATATTTAAACAAATGACACACGTAGTCCTCAGTTGGTCAGCCAAATAATTTTATTTTGATCATGAAACAAGAAATGGAAGACATGATATGCGTTAACAAAAGACTTCATCGCAACTGACCATCAGGCGGGGTTGTAGTGTTGAAATATATTATAGCTGCTTGTCTAGTATTACATTATCGTGCTACAGGTGTACAGGGACTTATTTGACATTGTGATATGGTCAAGCAATATTAGAACTGGTCTTCTGTCTAGAGGTAGGTGTGTGAGTGACCAAATTCTTCTTATAATTATGGTCTCCTTCATTCGTCATTCACTCCTCACGGATGGATTCTATTCTTTTATGGTTTCTGATTTAATAAGTTTTTTTATATTTGTTGCAGCTTTATGTGACGACGAGCGGAAGGCTGTAAAACTGAGGTTCTATCACGGGTGAGTTCTTGCTACTTTACATTTTTGTATGTTTTGGATGTATCTCACTGCTGCAGTAGTTCTTGTCACTTCCTGTGAATACATCAAGTACCATCTTATTTATGTATATTTAGAGATATTCGATTTTTGTGACACACGGATAGATAGGGAAGTTTTATTCAAAAAGTCCGTCGGCTTCATCGGGTCCCGAACACTCAATGGTCAACGTTAATTTAAAGAGTCTATGTAACACGTAACTATGTTTGAAAAAATGTCTGTTGAGAGAGACCTGCGCGGCTGGCGCGGCTGGCGCGGCTGGCGCGGCTGGCGTGGCTAGCGCGGCTGGCGCGGCTGGCGTGGCTAGCGCGGCGCACCAGACCACATTTTTATCTACCACACGTCACCACAATACAACGACGTTGTATCGCGTTTAGAAAAGATATTTGGAACAATGAAATTAAGTAAAATGTAGGTGAAGGTTAAGGAGTGTCAAGTGGCTCAACCGGCCACCGAGTTATTGTGGCACCGGCGGAACCCCAGGTCCACTGGCCACGCTGGACACGCACTTTACTTTAATACTTACATTGCTATTATTGTCACTCTAAATGAGTTGTTAAACGGGTGTTAATTTGAATGTAATGTTTAGTTAAAATGGGTGTTTGAAGTTTAATTAAATTAGTTAATCTCCATTCACCTGCATAGAACCACCCGCACCGCTCCGCACTGGCAGTAAACGCCGATTAACGCACCCACACGACCACAAACAAAGGTACCTAGTTATAGGAAGTGAGTCAAGTGTAAGGTTGTGCCAATATTAAGTATCAAATAGCTGACCCGCCATCTGAGGATAACAAGCGACTATTATTTGTAGAGTGTTTGAGGAGTTCACAGCGCTGCCTCTCGAAGATGCGCACAAGATATTGTCGACAGGCCCGGCCTGGTACAACTCTAGTCGGACCACAGTCATATTCTGTTCAGGTTTTACAGGTATGAGGCATATGTTATTATTAAATCCCATATTGTTTATAAATGTAACAAATGAGCAAGTATATTTTTAAAAGAGAAAATGGTTCACTTGTAATACAGCCCTCGCATATTTTATTCTTGCGTTATTAACTTTATATGGAAAGCTTTGATCGTGTAGTATTAAAGTGGATTGCTGAGTCGCTTGCACTCAGCACCTGATCTTATTAACTCTGACATCATTTAGCTCGGCAGCAGTAGTAGCAGTGTGCTGTGTGGACGCTGTTTATAGATCTAATAATAAACTTTCCACTAAAATGATAGTGCAGTGGTCTTTCATTGTATCATTACAGTATTGGATGATACTATATTTTCAAATTATAACGATATTATAAATATATTTTTTATCTTATTCATACAGTTTTTAGTCCGGCCACCTAAATACTGTGATACAAATGACTAAATATCATACTTTGTACAACAAAATCACACTGTCCTCAACGTGACAAAAATTTAAATCGTCTATTTTTTAAAATGACGTGAACTACGCGCAGACGGATTTGGGGTTTAAGGCAATCAAAATGGTATTACGCATAATGCCACTAAAAACAACATCGGAATTGCACGTCGGGCGTCGCGACGGCTCCGACCGCTGACGACTGCGACGACTGACGACTGACGACTGTGACGTACTGACACATAAACACGCTGAATCATGTTAAGAGGGGTCCCGGAAACACGCTTACAATGAGTAGCACGTAGTAAAATAATACCGCTCTGTGTTTGTTCAGTCTGCTCAGATCAGTTGTCGTCCTGTTGGTTATCATCGCCGCCATTTAAAATTTTAAGTTTGAACGCGAATAAAACATTTCAGTTACGGATGACGTCGACACCGTCGCTGACGCCGTCCACTAGTCTCCGGTCTACCCCTAGTATTAGTACTCTACAATAATTAACAAAACAAATTGTGAATCCAATTCACTTGATCACTTTTAACTTTAACAATAGTTTGAAGTTGTCTGGGATTCAACTTTTTTAAGTAAAAAAGACGACATCGATGGTAATGTTAATGTATAAGAGTTCATGCAATCTAATGATTCCAGGACAACCCAATGGGATTGCGGTGACTGGTGTCGTAAAAGCGTACCTGGAACAAGGAGAGAGTAATGTAGCCCTCCTGGATTGGGAGTACGAGGCCTCCGCTGCGTTACCGAGTTTCGCAGGCTCTTATTTGAATTGGGCAGCGCCGAACGCGAGGAAGGTAATATCGATATGGGTGGCGGCTGTCGGCGACCGGCAGGAGGCTGTTGGAAGTGAACATAAATATATTTACGACGCATACGAACTGTATAAATGAACAGCGCTAGGTTTTTGCGAAGTGAAATTCGGAGTGATGTAATCCGTTATGGACAGGGGTAACGACCCTGATGTTTCGAGCGTACATAACGATCAAGTACCGGGCCGAGCACTGGGCACTGGCACTGGGCACTGGCACTGGGCAGGCTTCTCATACATTCATTACAGAATAAGATAGCGATTATTGAGAAACGAACACTCGGTAGTCATAGGACCTTGTTGGTAAGAGTTGTGGAAATCAGAAGTGTCAGATCGATTTATTACAAGTATTTGGAATAATTATGGATAAATAACGGCGACAACAAATCAGTGAATACGAAAATACGTAGTACCCAGTGTTGCCCACTGTCTGGTCAGCCATCAGATTAATTGCAGTTTCATTGTTATAATTATTATATATTAATGACAGCAATGCTAGGGACGTTGCATACTGTGATTGGTTTATTTCTCGTTCATTATTAATACGTACCTTATTATATGTACTTGTATAGAGATACATATATAGATATGCTGAGGTTACATTGCTGGGCTCCTATTAGTCGCAGCTTGATTGTTATTACGTATAAGCCTATAGACTTCCTCAGTGAACGGACTCTGTCCGACACAAAACATTTCTTCAAGTAAACCAGCAGTTCCTGAGATTAGCGCGTTCAAACATACAATCAAGCCGTTAAACAAACTCTTTAGCTTTGTAATATTAGTACAGATGTACCGGTGTGAGCGTTTATTATAAGAAATGCTAATAATAATGAAATTAGCAGGTGGTTGTGAGTTGTGGTGTGTAAGGTGCGGCGTTGTTCCAGCTGGGCGTGCGGCTGTCGCAGGTGCTGGTCAGCATGAGCGCCGCGGGCCTCGACCTGACCAACACACATCTCGTGGGACATTCGCTGGGCGCACAAATTTTCGGGATCGCCGGAAACAATTTGGTCCTTAAAGGAATTCTATTGCCACGGTACTAATAAATCTGCGGTCTGCTGTGTTAATGGTGGAGGCTCCACCGCCCAGCTCAGTGATAAAAAAAAGTGGTGGGTCGCTGACCAACCGGAGTGTTATTTGAGGAACTTTAAAATATTTTGCGATTTCATATTTGCGATTTCACGATTTATGGATTTGAAGATAACACATTAACATTTTGTTTAGGATAACAGGTTTGGATCCGGCCAGAGTGGGTTTCGAAGCTAAATCAGGCCCAATGAAGCTAGGTCCTGATTCAGCGCGCCTGGTGATCATAGTCCACTCTGACCCCAGTAAGTACGGGTACAGGACTCCCGCGGGCACCGTGGACTTCTGGCCCAATTACAACATTGGAGTTGTCACCCAGCCCGGCTGCTCCGCGCGACCGGCAGCAGTGTTTTCTGCTGAAGGTAAAATATGTAGAACCCTGCTTTATCTGTTACTAGTAATAGCGCTTCACGACGATCCCACCTGTGTGTAAGCGGCGATGAAGTCTTCGATGGTAAAGTGCACTAACTTAGTAGAAGCCTATTCACTCTTGACTTGAATACATTTATATTGTAATCGAAGAACGTGGGCAACTTATTCCAGTCATTCGTGGTACGGGTGATAAAAAGACGAGGCAAAGTCGTCCGTACAGGCGGGGTGTTTACGCCGAAGGGATGTATTCCCGCCGTGTGTTGGCTCGTCCGTTGGTGGAATGGAGAATTTAATCATGTAATTTCTGCGCACACTCTCCAAAGTGTATTCTGTACCTGTAGAATACTCTATGCCTGTGCTCGAGGCCGTGGAGGGTGGTCTCAACCAATTTAAGGTCACCAATAAGTCTCTTAGCATGTCTCTCCATTGAATCCAATGTTGACAAGTGACATTTGGCAGCACCTGCCCATATAGCCATACGAGATAATAATTGTTTTTGTGCGAAGTACTGACGAACCTTTGCTAGGAGGCCTAGTTTCCTAGCAGCCGCCTGCACTTTGGATTCAATGAACTGAAGGCGGTCGTTGTATTCCAAGGATACTCCCAGAAAAGTAGGCGCCGTATTGAATGAGCTCCTTTTAGCGGCGAACGGAGACGCGGGACCCGTACTGTCGGTCGCTCAAGAGATCGTTCTGTTTTAATTATGTCATGAGCAGTGTGTTCAATACACGCTACGTAATTACTCGTAGCACCTGTGTTCGAATCATGTGCGCGCGAAATTTATAAATTATGTGCGTTACGAGCTTTGCGCTTATAAAGCCAAAGACTCTGGCATTGTGAAGTGCAAAACTTCAACTTGCTTAGGTGGTGGTTGGAAAAAATAATGTAAATATATCTGAGGCTAGAAGGCTCCTCGCTTCGCTGCGGAATAACTAGTTACCAGAAAAAAGTAGTAGATATTGATGCCCTCTATAAAACTGTAGTACATCATTTTGCTTTATTGTCAAAAGTTGCCGTAGCGTACGCGATAAATTATTATTTTTTTACTCATTGGATTACCATATCGAAGTTTCATACGTATCCCAACGTTTTTGAAAATACCGCATTGGAGGATCATACTGAGAGGGAGGGTCAGTAGAGGGCCACAAACAGATGAATGCCAACGTCAGCGCATTGAGCTGTTGTATACTGTTCGTGTTTATCAAAATGTGTAGAACAAAATGTTAGGGTGCATTTATTTATATGTGAATTTATGATCATGAACCATTTATTCCTTCATAATAATAAAAAAGAGGGAAAATATAACGTTCGTATAAACACATTTTGTGATATTTTACATTTCTAGGAAATTAAATGTGCATGAAACAATGCTGAATGTTTGGACACGTCAAGTTATAACTAGACGAAGGACCATAACACGCGACCCTATACTGCTGGTGGATCCAGTTCAATAGTGGCCCGCCATCGAGCACGGGTCTCTCCTCGTGACGGAGGAAACCTACACCATACTCCACCACGGTGCTTCAATTCGGGTCGATGGAGACTTTTGTTTTGCTATATTTTATTTTGCGACAGATTTATGCAACCACAACAGGAGTTGGCAGCTGCTGGTTGACGCCATAAAATATCCAGGCACTCTCATCGGTTCATTCGCGAAGAATTATCGAGTATGGAAGCGATACTCAGAGCAGGAGAGGAATGCTGTCACTCTGTCCTTAAACCCTACTGGAGAATGTCTGTAAGTAGGACTTTTATTATAACGAACATGCAAGGAAATTATGACCATTTCTCGACGGCAATGTACCACAGTATTATGACTGAGCAATATGACACTGATTGACAGGTTTCGTTCTCATATATACCCATGTATGTAAGCTATGTTGTGTTGTGTGATACCTTTGGCTCATCCAAGCTATTCAAATAGACATGCAGGCATCTTGTCCACATTACCTTTTGAATACCGCCTTCACAACTAGCATATACCACGTCCTTGTCTGGATCACAAGGCAGTTACGTATTTTGGTTTGGGTACTTGGCAGCAGCGTTTTATACAGAACTTTTATACAATCTGCGTGGTCCTTCTTACACCTCTTTCAGTCGTGAACCGTAAACAGAAGTACAATAATTAAATCTGGAAAGTATACCTGATATACTCGTACAATGCCTCTGGTGCATCTGACTCATACAAATACGATCATGAAAGATATTTTTAATTTCAGGACACCGGGAAATTACTTCTTCTTAACTAGATCAGAAACTCCCTATGGACTTGGCAGAGATGGATTGTGAAGGAATGTGATATTAGAAAGATATCAATATCGCGTTATTGTTGACACAATGACGAACTTTTAAGTCGATAGGTTTTTTATAAAAAATAAATAGCTATTATACAAAGTCTTATGTTTTATTAGCTGTAAAATTTTAGACGGTAGTGATAGTCCAGTGGTTTTGAATGTTGTCCTCTCAAACGGGAGGTCGTTGGCCAGCGTGGCGGTGCCTGTATCCCTCATGTTGTGAGTCAAAGTCAAAATATTTTATTTCACCATAGGAACATCGAGCTCATTTAATGAAAGTCAGAAGATTACATGCATAATATTAATACATTCTCATTAAGATACCTTAGGAACGGTCACGGGTTTAAACTCGATAATCGATTCCGCGGCATGGCCTACAGTCCTACAGTCCTACAGTCTCGGTAGACAATTCATATCTACATACAAGTCATCGGCTTTGCTAAAATAGTACAATAGAGTGGAGAGCCGAGCCCAGAAGTGGGACTAATGTGGGTTGCAATGATGAAAATTGAAACCTTGAAATTGTTTACTATTATCTGAGAAACTGTGACTGGCTCTACCACTTTACTACCAGATACTAACTGACTGTGGCCGCCACATTTTAATAGGCCTCTACGACAACATCCCTGACAGTCAATAGAGTCCACCAACAGTCTGCTGCAGAACAGGCTGCTAACATACTCGTGGACAGAGGTCGCGCAGACCCCGTATGCAAGAGATCGGCTTGCGAGGCGGGTTCTCATTGCAGAAGTCGTAGCGATTTCGTAGCGAGTTGTACGTTGAAGCGCAATTTGGTATTCACACTTGCAATGGGCTTTCAACTGCACGACAACGACATGTATTCGTGGGACAGCAGAGCATTAGTATGGGGAAAGATAGCTTCTTTGGTCATATTAATAAGCCTATCTTAACCGTAATCTCAAGAGCCCATTTGGTAATGTAAACTGGAACGTTGCAGCGCTGTTCTTATACTCGACCGTCTTGTGTGTCTTGTAACACATTGTCTGTCACACATTGTGTGTCTTGAACTCGGAGATAGATTGCTGCTCCCCGCGCCCAGTCATGGTGTTACGCATGTATGTGCAGGTTCCCTGAGTAATCTGTAATAAGCCGTGCCAGTCATATTTTATTTATTCATATTTACCTACGTCCAATTTGCTGAATATAATGATTCATCAACACTGGGAATATTAATCTCTAGTACAATATCTCGGGATTTCTCTCAAATCATTAAAGCACTTAAAAGGCGAATAGCTTTCACCGAGAGGATGCCAAATGGATTTTTAATCACTCAATCGCGAAGTTGTGTAATATTTGAATATCTGTTTTTATTAATACCTGTTCGAGACAGTCTCCCTTATGTCGAACGAGGGACTTATGGCGGACCGCGGTGAATAAAGTTCGCAGAATTTAACACTAAAATGGATCGTTTCTGACATTTAGGGGTCCCTTATGTCAAGTTTTATATTAATCTTTATCCAACTTATTTCGTGCATCAAATAAATGTTATACGCATAAATATATCTATAGCTATATAAATAATCAAGTTTATCATTTAAAAAAAACCGACTTCAAATGACTCCGACAAGTAATACAACGAAACTGTCATTGTCAACGTAGTCGCAACCGGTTAAATACGCATTATTACAGATAACTCAAAAACTAACCGTCGGATGTCGCCCAAATTTAAATGCAATCCGACAAGTAAAAGTTTTGAAAAAAAAAGAATTATAAAAATCGGAATACCCAACACGAAATTAATAACGAATATTGAGAAAAACAAGATCATCATCATCATCACCAGGCTTCGGACGTCCACTGCGGGACATAGGCCTCTCCTAATTTGCGCCACTCTCAGCGGTTCTTAGCCCTTTGAAGCCAGTGGATGCCGCCGTCTCCGTTAGGTCATCAGCCCCCTTGGTCGGGGCGCCCTGTGCTCACACCGCGTGCTCTCCATTCGAGGACCCTTCTTCCCCAACGGTTCTCGGTTATTTTTACGAGTACTATGTGGCCGGCCCATTGTCACTTCAGCCGGCTAATCCGACGAGCTACGTACGTTACTTTTGTTTTTTTACGGACCACATCATTTCTGACTTGATCCCGTAGAGAAAAACCGAGGACAGCGCTCTCCATCACCGGTTGCGCGACCTTGAACCTGTGCACCGGGACAGCGGTGAAGCTCCACGTCTCGGATCCATAAGTCATCACTGGCAACAGACACTGTTCGAACATCTTCGAGTTCAGGCACAGAGGCGTATCGGATGAGAAGATATGACGGAGTTTCCCGAATGCAGTCCATTCTTCGGATGTCGCTTCAAGTTACACGAACATACTATACAAGTATTTACTCTGGAATAAAAAGAATTATTAAAATCGCTACACCAAATTTATGAAGCAAAAAATAAAAAGACAATTATCAAAAGTAAGAATAAGTCCAAAATTTGCTCGGGAGATGTCGCTCAAAATGGGGTCATATCGTAAGCACCTGCTTACGAACAAAAAAAGTATAATAATCAGTCTTCAGTAAAAAGGTCTGCGGTAACATATACAAAAAAAGAAAAATATGCACACGAAGTGAGTATCTTCGCCTTTTTTGAAGTTCAGCGGGTAGCTCCGTCACACCTGCGAATAGATTGTTTGATGGTTCCGCCCTGGTTCGCAGTGGTTCGTACCACCAACTGTAGCGAAGCGATGGGCTAAGCACATTTTTTTAAATAACGGAATGAATTTTAGCATACTAAAGGTGTTTATCGAGTGAAGAGTGTTTGTAAACGGGACAGAATTGTAATTAAAATGGTACAGGCGTTTGTTTGTTAGACTCCTTTATAAATCCGTTTTTATTTAATAGTATTAAATCCGTCTGAAGCGAACCTAAAGGGCATTAAAGGGCACGGGGGTGTTTGAAAGCACCCCTATTCAATTTACGTGCCTACAATGGTTAAAGAAAACATTTCTTTTACAATATTTAGTACGGCGTGAAATACGTAAGCGTATAATTTGTTTAAGTAACGTGTACATAATGCCCCCGACAGACCGACCGACCGACGCCCGCGGCCGCCGGTCTCGTCGAGGCGTCGAGCAGGCCGCAGTAGCAATAACTAGCTGGCCCGGCGGACGTTGTCCCATACAATTTATTAAAATGCTTTGAACCAGCTGCCCACGCGTCCTATACAAGGATTTTATTTCTTCGATAAGCTACAGCATTGAATAATAAATGTATTTTAAAAGTAACACATATGAAATCGGACCAGTCATTTCTAAAATAAGCACGCACGTACGCAGAGACAACCAGTCAAAACTTCTAAAAATCTGCGTTCTATTCTTATTCTCTGCTATAAGCCCCTAGTAACACTTTCTTCATGAATGCATACTTTCATAGATGTTACAAATGGAATAAATGACATATTATTATTTGTTTACTGCCAAATCAAATACCTATGGTGCGTTCCGAAATCAGAAAGACACTAACGGAAGCTTCACAAGCAGGAACAACTTCACTCTGTTGTCCTCGCCTCTTGTATTATATGAATTTAATGTACTCTACATTTACATTACACAGAATATGTGGATTTTTAACAATATCGCTATTATTACGTCATTCGAAACCCGTATACAGGATGCTTTTTAATCATTTATTTATAAAAACGGATCGCGTATCGAAAGTCGAAGATTTCCTATTGTGAATAATTCTGGATAAACTCCAAAAAAATGAAAAATATATAACACATTTTTGTTTATTAAAAGAGATTATGTAATGAGTGCTATTACTGTATTATTAAACATATAAATTAATGTTTTGAAAGTATTTAAAAAAATATTTTCTTTTTTTTCACTATCACAATGTTGACTTGGTAAGGTCGGGCTCGACCAACCGTCAACTTTAAGTTACGTTTGTTAATGAACTTTTAAATGATGACTCTCAAATGAACCGATTACTGATGAACTAATGTCGATTACTCTCATCACAGAATGTGAATGAGCCTTTACAACTGCGATGTGTCGACGTCAGCCGCTGTCGCTCACACACACGACACAATGAACGCATGCCACGCGGGCTCGGCTGCTGCAGGGAGCTCCTGTTATAAAGACTAAGTACTATTTAAAGTTAGTAATCACTCGTCACCGTTCCACTTAAACTCAAAAATAAGTAGGTATGAGATTTAGCACACGTGTAGCGTGGTTAACCCTTTTAGACAACCTTGTAGGAACAGGACGCAGCTCGTTTGAGAAACAGTCCGCCGCAAGGATTTCCCCCGGGGCGGCCTGCCCTGCCGCGAGAGCCTCGCCCTCATAAAACTCCGTATTAAGGACTTTCAATGGAACTGCCCTGTAAAGAAACCTCTTAAAACGATTTTTGACGCGCACACATAGAAATACTTTCTCACAACTTTCCGCCTGAACTAATAATAGTTTTATAACCATTGCCTCTTGGCCCTATATTGCCTTGCCTATAGCCCATTTGCTTTTAAAATATGTATACAAATATAATATACAAGCACACGCTAGTCACACACACCATAAGCCGGCAGCCAGTCAGCCAGCATCATTTCGTATTGTTATTATATCATCAAATTGTTTCTGAAAAATGGTTTTTATTTCTTCTTTTTTCTCTGTGAGAACCTTTCCTTATCAGTGAAGAGAGTCGACGAGCAACAGGTTGAATAAAATATCGACAAAATAATACAATAAAAAAATGCACATGTGTATCTCGCAAGGCAGGTCTACTGTCGTAAGAAGTTGTGATATCCGATGTAAACTATATACATATAATGTAATATCGACTTGACAAAATACATAATAAGTGTGTTAGCTGCCAGAAACAACTTTATGAATTTTGACTTTCGGTGTGTAGGTCAGTGAATAATTCACGAATTTTGACTTATTAAACTATTCTTTGAAGTTTTGTTATTTTGAAATATTTAGCTTTGTATAGTCTTTTAAATCTTATTATTAATTTAGAACTTGCCCTCGCTTCGCTTCGGAACAATAATCCTTCTCGTCCTGTGGTTTGAGAGTTGTCACACCAATTTTGGCCTATTATCCCACGGGAACAAAATCTGGAATTAAAAGTATCCCATATCCGTTGTCCTTGCATAATCTACAAACATGCAAAATTTTATCTAAATTGATCCATTGATTTCGGAGTTGCTATACTAATTTAAGCCTGTTATCCTGTGGGAACTAAGCCATGTTCTGGGATAAAACATATCCTATAACCATTCTCGAGTTTTCAACTACGACTATGCCAAGATTCATCCAAAATTATAGTTTTTGCGTGAAGCTGGAATAGACAGACAGACTGATAATAAATCCAAAAAAAATAGTCATGGTCTCTATATCGATAAGAAAGCCTCCCTGCATCAAGATTTTCAAAACATATTTGATGTGTAGAATTGAACCTATTACAGTTTTATTATTAGTATAGATAAGCTTCTGGTCTTTTCCACCATGAAGGTTGAAAATGGATTCGAGAAACGTTAATTACGGCCGTGCCTCACGTTCTATTGCTCGAGTTGCTAAATGCCCCCATATTTACGTGCCCCCAGATGTTGTAGGGTGTTTTAAGGCTTCCTGCCATACTGGTGAAATGGAGTAGAAATGATTGTTTAAAATCATTATGTAAAGACTTTATCAAAATGTTAATCTTGAGGAACTATCCATCGCTCGAGGCCGTGCGAGTCCCCAGCGCCGCGCCTTATTTATCTTAATTGAGTCGATCAATTAAAGACACAAGCTGCCGCGCTCCGAGCACGCGCTCCGAGCACGAAAAATTATAACGTAATTCAATTATTAAAATTGAAGGGTATTTGGACGCCGCCGCCTAAAACGACTGGATTATACTTACTTTACCTTATGGTAGCATTGTTTCGGCCCAATTTTGGAAGCGGCATATTCCTAGACTACATCATTTCTATAGAACCAGCAGGACCAGAAAAAAGATTGTAGTGTTCTAATAGTGAGTGCTCCTGCAAACAAGAAACACTGAAATATTTTTTTTCATTGTCTATTAATTAAGTCGACATACTTTTAAAAGATTTTTTCGAAGTGGGAGTGAAGTTAAGCACAGCGCACCTGCACAGGTGGGGGACCCAAAGCTCGACCGTTCTCGCTGATTGACCTAATTTGAATATTGTTTTACAAATATATTCGTATTTGAATGGGCCGGTGTCTTGGGAGGCTTCCCCGCGTTTTATTCACTACATTACTCTAATTGAATGGTGAATGTATAAAGGAATTATTTATTGCGAATTAATTTCGAAAATTCGGGCTCTAATCTGTATTTGGGACGAGAAACTTCGTAATAAATTGAATGTGAAATAAAACTCCTCAATATGGTTAAGTGGAGGTTTATTAGACGGGGGCCATCTAATTTGTGCTACCGTGTCTCTCAAACGGTTCGCGGCCGCTACTTTGTCGTGTGATGAAAATTTGTTTCAAATTGTAATATCAATTTCTTAAATTATTGCCGGCGTCACTGGAACTAAAATCCACACTAGATAATAATATATATATTAATTAGAGAGTGTGCCGACTATGAATTGTGGGAAAAGGCTGACTAATCAGTCGACTAGTCGGCCATGCCGACTACAGTCGATGATTCGTTATTTGTGAGTTTGTATGTCCTTTACAGACTCTGAAATGGTAGGAGATAGAGCACTGATGTCTTTAGCAACTTCGTTCAAAATTCTCTGGAAAAGATTTGGTACCAGTATGATAACGATCGAACACATGGTTGATGAGTTGATGCGCAGGAAAGCGCGTTGAGTGCCGCTGGTATAATTATTAAATTAAATACCTGACTGCCAGAATCATTAGTATAATTTTTGACAATTTGCCTTAAGAAAGTATTATTATGCTATATGATACATATATTTCTTGAAATGGACTTTTTACGATCATTCATTTGATATCCAATTGCTGTGGTAAGAAAAAAAATCAAACCTGTCTCATCTTCGTTCTTTATTGCGATTTCTGGAATAAAAAGTAACCAACAATATCAAGTTTCTTCCAAATCTGTCCATAGGTTTTTGCGTGAAGCTCGAATAGACAGAAAGGGAGTAATAAATCCAAAAACAAAGTTTTAGTTTCTATAGCGATAACAAAGCCTCCTGCATCAAAATTTTCAAAAAATATTTAATGTACAGAATTATCTCTGTTACAGTTTTATTATTGCAATCATTTTAAAATGTAAATTAAGTAAAAAAATTGAGAAGTAATCATACAAAGTATGAGACCGACTAGTCGGCACTTTTGGCGGAATAGTCGCCGACTAATCGGCGCCTCAATATTCGGTCGGTAAAGCCGACTAGTCGGCACATCTCTAATATCTACTAGGCAGCGCTTTGCTCGTTTCTAATTAAGGGTATCCATTCACATTCCACTTGCTATTAACTTCTGCGGGGTGCGTTTTTTGTCATTTTGACGGCCAACCGCCGATACGCCAAGTAATCTTGTTTAATGTTGTATGCTGGCCGCCTATTCGGGAGGTCTTGTATTATAAGGAACATATCAGCTATTTAGCTGTTACACGTAATGGGTATTCACCTTTTACAATTAAAGATATTCATTCAATTAGAACATTTTGCCATTGCTAATGTATTTTGTAATTAACAAAAACTAAAGCAGCTATTTTGTTGTGATGCTTAAAGAGTTCTCACCTTTCGAAGTGAGGTCTTCAGACGGTATAACTTTACACTTCACATGCATAACATGCATTCATTTTTTCCAATTACAGATGACGTATCATAAATGACGAAATTATTAAAATCCACGGGGATGCTCCAGAAGAGAATTGCTATGGCCAGCCAGTACACAAAGAATTAGCATTAAGATAGGTTAATATTATCAAAAATGGCCTGCCTAAAGAGGAAAAAATTAATATGAAAAAGTACCTGCCTCTAGAAAATTCTAAATTGATTGATGCCCCAAATTTGAACCCGGAGGCTTAAGCAGCCGTCACCGATGATGTTAGTCGCGCTAACAAACAATGTAATTTGTATGTTGCATGGAAGAATGATCCTGATATCCTGATCCTGATAAGATTGATGCTCTTACTATGTCACGGTGGCCCTACTAGTTTTACACTTTCCCATCTTTTGTTCTAATAACAAAAGTGCTACAAAAAATATCTCTGAACAGTCGGAGAGGATTGTGGTAGTAGTCGACTGACCAACACAGCCTTGGTACCCTATATTCGGAAAACTTGCAGTTTTAAAGCCCTTGTACCTCGCTCCTAATGCAATCTTACACTGGTTGCCGCGCATTTATCCGGCAAGCATCATGCTGTCCTCTCTGTCCGACAATACTATGAAGCAATACAACGTCTACCTCACGCAATGGTTTGATTATTGTATAAATTGTAATATTCACTACGTTGAAGCATCAATTCCTCAAGTATTATGCTATTTGGCTCGATTATATGAGAATGGAGCTGTTTACGATACCATTAACAGTGGTAGATCACCATTAGCTTGTCACGGGGCCTAAGATTAGCAATGATGACAGAGTGACTCGTTGTTTAAAGGCTCCGTCGCCTCAGCCAGGAGAGAATACTCAACTTACTTTAAAAGACCTCTCAAAGAAATAATGAACCTTGTTGGCTATTGTAACTGCCCCTAGGTTACAAACATGTTCATTTATAGAATTAGCCAATATACAAACATTGTCTGGTGAAATTTGTATTAAAATAAAGACATCCCGCTGTCTGATATTGTCATTTTTTGCTTATAATCCTAATATTTGTCCAGCAAGCGTTTTGCTAAATTATATATACAAAAAACCTCACAAAGCAGTCAAAACTTGTATTGTATTGTATTGGAAATCCAAACGGTCCGTCGTTGGTTTAAGTTAACCTGCAGAATAGTGCAATAGATGTATCCATGTTCTCGGCACACGGCACTCCACTTGCTGCTACTTCAGCGGCTGAGCGTATGGGGATTAGTGTGGATTCTATTAGGAAAACAGCTGGTTGGAGCACCTCTTCTGAAGTTTTTGCTCAATTTTATAATACAGATATAATTACAACAGACGACTGCCGTCCTGTTACGTGTATGTGCTAGCTGGATAACTTATGATTATTGATACTGAAGAATGGTTACGTTAATTTAAGTATACATATATTGTTACTTGGTTAAACTAATGTTGAATTGGAATAATTACGTAATTTTGAATATATATTGGAATTAAATATTCAATATTATATAGTATTTGTTATATTCATGCAGAAGTGAAATGATTATTTTAGTAAAGGAACATTATAATACTAAAATTTATTTTTAAATTCACTTATTATTTTACTAGACATTCAAAATATCTACAAGTCAACATTGTCCTGGGGGACTGTGTAGTTCATACATTAGGAGTGGAATCGTCACTTAGGTACGTTACTACACTACTACTAAGATACTAAGTTGTATAGATTTATGTACCTATGAAAAATACCTATTAAAAATGGTGATATTAATTATAATAAAATTATTTTACTGTAATATAAAAATAAAAAAAATTATAAATAAACATTTTTATGTGGCCTTATATTTTTTTATAGATTTTCCATAGGTAGGTATAATAATAATCATAAACAGTAAAAAATATCAATAAACAAGTAATCAAGTATGAATTATTTATTCATACGTAATTATAGATGCTTTTTACGTAGGTGATTAAAGATATAAACAGTTTAATTGAATGTTCGTTGAGAGCGAAGCGGCCGCGGCGGCCTCGCTCCCGCGTCAACCCTGCGTCACCTACCTGGGTCTCCGAGACCGTAACGATTTGTCAAATTCAAACATTTCCAATTGCGAGTGACATGAGCCACAATAGGTTCATGTACTTTTATATACCTAGGTTCATCCTCCATTCTTCTTCTGTCTCCCGTCCTGAAGCGGTACGTTGTTGGTGTATCTGGGGTCAGTTGCTGTCGTTATTGACCCCAGTTGCTTTAGCAATGTGCCGCTTCCCTAGTTTGATGCCCTTCCCCGCGTATGTGGCTCCATTACTTCCTTCCTGGCATGTGACGCGTTACTAAGTTGCCAATGTAGCGTCATTAATGTCCACGTGCGGCGGTGAACACTCGCCATCTGGTGACCCGTCTGCTCGTTTGTCTACTTATCACATAAACAAAAACTACATACAACCGCTCGAAAATCTTAACCTTCCTTCTGACGTAGCCGGGTAATAAAGTACCAAGGTTTTATGTAATATTTCGGCACACACACATTTATATACCAGGTACACACAATACGTGTGTGGAGGGAAGTATATTACATAAAACCATGATTGTTCATTCCAATTTTTCTCAAACAATCAGTGTTTTATTGGGCATGTTTTATTTTGTACTAGCTGTACCCGCAGCTTCGCTTGCATGAATGAAGTTTCTAATGTCAATTGCCAAAGTTATTAAGTTACTAACGGGTTAGACGTACGAGTACGATGTGCTCGCTACTGAGTGATCTCATCTATCTATATCTTGTTATCTGCCGCTGGTCGATTAAACGACAGCCTGAGATAAAAAAAGAACTAGTTCGTGCTTATACACTCTCGTTACAGAGTGTGTAAATAAAATGTTTGGAGTACATCGCCGACGCGTACAAAAACGAAAAAAAAATTGAATTAAACTCAAAGCTGCATATAAAACAATTAGTTGTTTTGTGCCAGCAGCCGTACACCCGTACACCCGGACACGCGAGCGGCCGGACAGCCATGACGGCGCTGATAAAATTTTCATTGGGTTTTAAAACCGGCGGGACGCGACCGAAGCCGTTCGGTACATCTGTTTGACAATTTACGCTTTTAATAATGGCCGACGGTGCCTTTGAATCGGTCGCGCACGAATTAACAGCGGGCTAAATTAAAGCCTTCAAACTTTAGCGACAGACGGGCCGATATGCCCAGTTTGTTTCGCTCTGCCCTTTTTAACCCCCAAAACGGATTTAAAGAAAATTAGAAACGCCGCACATTTTACAATTTTCCAAGCACGAGCACGTCCGATCGGATACGTCTGCGGCCCTCCATTTATTTGTTGTTTTAATGAACACAATTACAACACTACGTTCATTGTACCGGTCACGCGCCTAACTTACATCAAAATACTTCACAATCCGTTTTTAATTATGAATCTGGTTCGGACCAAAAACTACGGAATTGTTAGTTTTAATATCTTTAAGTTATTATTTACACTATTGTGATGGCAAAGTTTACGGTTTTCAGGGAAATTAAATTAAATGAATCCCTCTTCGACTGCAACTGGTGTGCAATAAACGTTTTCAACGAGTACGTGTATTATTTGACAGGCACTCGTGCGTCTGTTAATGTCGTAATGTGCATCCCTGCATCTCTCTGACGAGTCTTGAAGCTTTGACATTTTGTAAGCCTGTGTTGATAACTATTATTCTTTGACCCCGTTTCAGATAAAAGCACTTCGATACAAAGAGGTATTTATTTAGCTAAAAATAATTTAAACAAAATTGTTAGGACGTTTCAGGTCCTTTTTTACATATTATAAGTGAATGCTTGACTACAGTCCCACCTGATGGCAAAGCGCATTAACTTTGAAGAAGTCCAAAACGGACGTCAATCACTGGGGCGAACACCTGATCCCTTGTACTACTGTATGCACCTTGTACAGCATTGTACTATACTAACGAATACATTAATAATTACAAAATATGGTTAAGGTCCATGACTGAGAATGCGATGGGTTCTTTTAAAAGATGCAGAAATAAAACTAATGTGAAGCACGTAGAGGAAGCGATCGTATCTGTTGTACAATATGGATAGTTAGTATCGAGACAAGCCGAACTGTTCGTCTTGTATGGCAACAGACAGCTGGACACCCCCGGGGTCCATTACTTTGGGTAATACTTCGGTTCATTTGTTCGTTCCATGGGATGTAATGTATTCGCAGGGTGCATACTGCATATGCGGGTATTCATAGACGGAGGTACGGACGCGCTCGCAGCACGGCGGCGTGCGTGGGTCGCGAGTGAGTGGTACGGCGGGCCGGGCAGCGTGGTGGAGTATACTGTACGCCTCCTCAGTGATGAGAAATTACGCGCACTCTTTAGTAGGCCATTAATGACAATGACTTAAGGACAATGTCCCTTGCGAAGTTTGCTTTTTTATTGCAGATAAACGTTTGTTTCTATAATAGTTTACAATAGCTTATGCCACCCGAAGGCCTCAGATTTGGCTTAACGATTGCTATAAATAAATATATCTTGAAAACACGCACCCGGCCATCTGATCCCAAACTAAACATTAGCTTGTACTATGCTGAACTGATAAACATACATATATATTTTTATATACATACTTATATAAATATTGACACACAGAGACACAGAACAAACATTCCTACTCATCACAGAAAAGGTTGACCTGGGTGGGAAACGAACCCACGACCTTCGGTGTAGCAGTAGTTCAGGTTCACTAACCACCAGACCAACCAGCCTTTCAATGTATGTGTATACATATAAAGATAACAACGGGGACCGACGGCCTCACGTGCCCTCCAAAGCACGGAAGCGCTTAAGATTTTTGCCACGGCCACGTAAGGGACCCACCCTTACAACAGAAACGAGCCGCCGGCCCA
>DWJZ01002244.1:0-20026 GCA_018249125.1 Asbolis capucinus
TACTGATACACATAAATATGTGCTTTTAAATATATTACTTATATAGATATTTACACCCAAACATACAGAACGAACATTTCTCATCAAAGTTTGAGCCGGGAATCGAACCCACAACCTTCTGAGAGCAGTCAGCACAGCAGAAATTAGAAAAAAAAAGGTTTTATCTTGTTAGGAGACTGCATGAAATCTAAATTATTTTGTAATCTTAATCAGTACCTATCCATATTGAATACTAGCTGGGCCTGCAGACGTTGTCCTGCTCAATCAATTAACATGTTTTGAACCTGCTGTGCCCACAAATCCTATGCACGGAATTTTTTTCTTTGATAAGCTACGGAATTGTTAATAAAAAATTAGTGCTGTGTATGTAAATTGAATAATAAACGTATTTTAAACACAACAAAAATAAAATCCGGTTAGTCATTTCTGAGATAAGCAAGCACGTACGCACAGACAAACAGTCAAAACTTCTAAAAATCTGCGTTCTATTCGTGATTATTATTCATATGACAAAAGAAATGAATGGCATATTATTATTTGTTTACTGCCAAATCAAATACCTCTTAATAGTGCGTTCAGACATTTTCGTAGAAAGATACCAATGGAAAAGATTTTTAGAAAGATATGCAGCTTCATAAAAAAGAACAATTGTTAATAATGGTAATAAAATAAAAGCACATTTAATGTCAAATACACTTGCAAATCCAAAAACGTGGTGTAACTTATATATAGATTACTTTTGGAACACCACTCTTTGTTGTTTTCGTTTAAACGAAGAAAAATATATAAAAAACATGTTACTCAACCAATAACG
Source organism: Asbolis capucinus (assembly GCA_018249125.1). Lineage (NCBI taxonomy): Eukaryota > Metazoa > Arthropoda > Insecta > Lepidoptera > Hesperiidae > Asbolis > Asbolis capucinus. Next base: position 815 of record DWJZ01002244.1, read on the forward strand.
TGGCAAATAACAAAGGAATTGACCATCCAGAATCTTGATTGCATTATTGCACAATCACATAAAACAAAACAAACCCTCAACTCCAAAATAATCCTAGATACATTAATAGTGTATTGATAATATTCCAGACAAATTTAGCAAAATAATACAAATGCAAACTCTATATTGCTTCACCATATTCGCGACTGGTATTGATTTCGGTCCCCGTGCATGTACGCGTCATCCGACGTCACTGTGTGGTCCTTCATTTAATTTTAAAGGGGCGGTCTAGGGTTGTACCCATATGACAGACGAGAAATTAACTCATTAAAAAAATGTACTCGTAACACAATAGCTACTCGGAATTCAGTCTCTCTCTCTCCAGGTCTCAAACTGCCAGGTCAAAAGTGTAATCGGCCTATAGTTCTTCAAAAGGGTTTATCGCCTTTTTTGAAGAACAGTACTGTTGCTTGACGTTTCCGGGTGGTCCCGCTATTGATGACAGAATCAAACAACTTCTGGAGCACCATCAAAAGCGGTGTTACTTATGATAAATATATCGCTGAATAATTTGATAGCAAGGCTCAAAACAATGACTTTTATTTTTCTTCTGTTTTTGTTTATTTTTCTGTGTACCTTATTCTCAATATTGGTTGATGAAATCTGAATACATGAAGTTTAACATTAAATTCAGATATCGTTTAGTTTGTTTTTCTAACCCATAGAAATTGTGTGAACAATGTTTGTGTCAAAGTAATACTTTAAATGTTGATTTTTACGATGTTTCGTTATTTTTAAGAATGCGATTTTTACGTCAAACTTCTTTTTTTATTTATTGTTATATTTTTACAAATATATTTTTAAGGTTTTTTAATTGAATAAACAAATACAAATAATCAGTAAATGTAGTCGATCTAATCAAACAAAAATTGTAAAACACTCAACAACATCGATAAAGTTACGCTCTGACAACTTTGTTCTATGAAGGAGTTTGTAGCCTTTCAACATAATGATATACTTTGTGTAATATCTGCAACTACATTAAATTGCATTCCAATAATGTTTTACTTCCCCAAATAAACATTATTTTGGTGTCTCATGCTTACACTAGGTGGTCGAGCTAGGGCAGACTAGCTACAAGCGCGGTATACTGGTGGAGGGATGGCAATCATCATGGTACATATTTCTTATGCGCGTCCGCTTTGTTGAAAAGGGCGGTCTTTCGCTCAAAATATTTCTTCTGGGAGTATTGTTGTCGTCAATCTCGATTGCTATTGATATTCATTTTTTAAAATATTAGAATACCTTGTCGTTTAAATATTGGCAGAACATATGTCTCACTTCATATATCATCTAATATGCCAATCGGCAAGAACTTGTCACTGCACCATCGAAGATAGCGTTAAAGAACCATGTAGTAGTAAGAACGTTTTAACATTCGTCTATTTACATGCCTATTTCGCATTATTGATAAAATTTCCTTAAATACGAGCAAACATTTTAATAAGTGTTTAACATTATCCAGCCCTATGAACAGATAAATACGAGGGGTTGAGGCAGTATCTACAAACGCTGAATAGGTAGGTATGTGATTGGGGCGAGTCTGGGTGGGGAGCTTCCCTTCGTGTGAGCTATAGCGAATTTCAGTACTGGGTAATGATGAGGTTTTAGTTTGTTAAATTTAACAGCAACACACAAAATAAAAACTGCATATGTATCGAGCCAGGCGCAATGTTCAGGCGTAATATCAGCCTGTTGATCTTACTTGTCCAAAGTAGTATTCCTTTTAAATTCATTACCCTAATTATGAATTTCTAGTTAGATAGTCAGACAGTTGCGTCAAAAATTGTTAACAGATGAATTTACGCGACCATAGACACCGTAAAGCAACTTTCAAATATAACAATACGTAGGTACAAAAAATTCTAATAAAAAACAAACATATTTAACTTCTCAAGTATTATTTTGATAAAACTTCGACTTTTTAAATTGCTGTTGTAGTCCTCCTCTTTTCAGTTGAGACAATGAGTTGGAGTGCGTTGTTTACATGGAACAAAGGACAGTGGCACAAGACCTAAAGTACCTATTTAGGTACATTATTTCACACAAAAACAAGGAAAATTCGTCCTTTTAAATCCGGAACCCCTACGGCAATATCTAATTAAATCTCGAATTCTGTAATTAGGCAACTGCAACGTATCAAATATCTTTGTTTTCGCTCATACCACCTTGCCAAGGGTCCGTACCCTTTAAGGTAATCCTCTGCACAGAACCCCTAAGTCCCTAAACCGTATTTACGAAACTAAACCACGACCATGTAACCTTCTCGATAGTTGGTAGTGAGCTACGAAAGAAACGGTCGCGGATTCGATTCCCGGTCGTGGCAGCACTAAATGTAATACAGTAACTATTTCTGTACATCCCTATACAACCATTACAAATGCGACGTCACTGTATCTGTTACGCTTTTATACCATAACCACTGTACCCTGAGAAAGGACCTAGCCAACCTGTTATCGTGAGTAATCATTTTTATTAATTAAATACCGACTTAAAATGACTCCGTCAAGTAATACAATGAAAAGATCATGGTCAACGTAGTCGCAGCTAATAAAACACCCATTATTGAGGATTACTTAAAATCTATCCATCAGATGTCGCTCACCCTTTCGAATAAGACTCGTGAAAATCGGTACACCCAGTAAAAAGTAATGAGGTAAATATCAACAACCAAAATATTATGGGAAATAATAACGTCAAAACTACTCGTCAGATGTCGCTTAAAACGGGATTACGGGACAATAAAAAAGAAAAAATCATCAAAATCAGTCTTAGTCAGTAAAAAGTTCTGCGGTAACATATAAAACAAAATGCACACGAATTGGGAACTTCTTCGTTTTTTGAAGTCAGTTCGATGTTCGAAGGTGTTGAAATGTATGAAACTTCGTATGAAAGTTTGCCATTGTTCAAGGTAATATATTGCTTTGTATTTATAATTATGGGCACATGATTATAAATCCATGTGTGTGGGAATGAAATAGGAGATGAAAATTGAACCAGGCGGATGAAGCCGTGGACAAAACAGTAAGTCTGCGCGTTTGTGAGCGATAACAGTAGAACAGCCCTACTGATTTGGTTTCGCATTACCGGTTTTATATAAACAAGACAAAAAAAAGTCTATGTCAGCCATCTTACTATATATTTTGTCTTCTGTATGTTCGCTAACTTGACCAGTAGTCATTTCCATACATTCTTGTCATTTATATACACAATAATATTAAAGTATCCTTTGCTTTCCAATTGAAATTTCCACGTCAACTTGCACACGAAAAGAATACGAAATAAGCGACTTACCAAACTCATGTATGTTATACAACGCTAATTGATGAAATGTAAAAAAATTAGTACTTAAGCAAAGACACACAAAAATATCGAGGTATAGAAAATTAAGTGTGAAAAATTGCAATAATCTCCTAACCTCACAAAAACGTACAATACAATACAATATTCTGTATTGTGTACTCTAACAGATCAACAAAAGGTTACAAATTTAACAATTCACAACGGGCGGTCGTATCGCTATAGTAGCGATCTCTTCCAGATAACCCTTTGGAAGGAGGACACAGTATCTATACAAAACATATTAGCGTAGGGTGCGACAAATACATATATACATACAAAAAATACATATACACTACATATACCATACACACTATATATACATATCACTATTATAATATACTAAAGATACAACATAATAATAAAAGTAATTAGAGAAATATAACATGTCATTCAACATTTAATCAAATACAATTTGAAAGGTAACGCACGTTTAAAATAAAAAGTTCAAATTAAAACGCTTAATATTTTTCGCGCTGAAACAAAGAACATTTACCGTTTTTCACAATCTCATGAAAGATTTCAGTTTTCTCATTCACTAGATAACTAATATCTTATAAATAAATTGGGACCAATAGACAATAACCAGTTTTCGATCGAAAAAAAATTACCGAAATCGATCCAATCAATAAAAAGTCCTGAAGAATTAAGTCCGCCTGTTGTAACAATATTTTGTTGAAGCAATAAAGAATAAATAAATAAATAAATTATATAAAAGAACACGCGAATTGAGATCCTCCCCCTTTTAGAAGTCAGTTAAAAATTCACATTCTAATTCCATCTTCTTTTGTTTAGAACTTAAGTGAAATGAGGGTATATACATAAATAATTACCAATCAGCTTATACAATGTCATCTTAAGTAATTTGTAAATTTAATCAAAAATATTTTTGTATACCTGTGAAATACAGTGATGAATCGTTCAGATATTGCATTCGCAGTTTAATGCCCTCGCTGTAATATTGATTGCGTCGAGATAAACTGAACAGTGTGTTATACTGCTCGGATCCTATCCATTCTAAGGGCACTGGTTAACTTTAAATACATTTTCAACTAAACCATGGACGATCGACGATATAAATTACCAAAATCATCTTTTAGAGTCAGAATTTTACAAATGCAAAATGGCGGTACTCGGTGCGTACGCCAAAAGCGTCCGCCGCTGGCCCACGGAGTGACTAACTAACGAGGCAGCCAAGGTACTGACTGATGCAACACGTTAAATGGGTAACGTGCTCTCGGGGGCCGCTCTGCGTCAAACAGCTCACGTTTTCGGAAGCCTCTCATAGGCTGTATTTCGAAAAAGGACGCCTATTTACGGAAAAGATTTAATTACGACACTTGTTTTAAATTTATTATATTTTTTTAAAACATTTATAAATTGAAGAGAAGAAAAAAAGAGTAATCGAATCATGTTATGTGTTACCAAAATGCTGATCATCTTAATTTTTAGCCTGTTATGGGTCACCAATAAGTTTATAATATTCTATATAAGTTTACTGTTAATTGAATATTGCTTAAAAATCAATTATTTTTGAGGACACTATATAACCATATATAGGACCATAAAGAAATATAAATGTATATTTCTTTATAACAGGAACAAATCCCAAAAAAATATTTAAAAAATCCCTCAGGTTAGGGAATAACGAGGATATATTATTATTTTAACAGACAAAAAACCGTATCATACTTTGCTTTTGCTTTACTTACATAACTGGTGTAAATTTATTAAATATAAATAATCATTTTCACGATGCTTTATTTCGATAATCTTAAGTACATTATAATCAGTAAAAACTGTTTTCCATATTTTTTTAATTACCCACAGGATTCGAAGTAATTAGTACAAAATAAGTACACTTCTGTTGCATCTTCCACGTTGTGTAATGCGATATGACGAAGCGATCCCATTTAAACGCATAGAACTTTATTAACATGAATTAATTTGTATAAACAGTAGTAGTTGTTTATTGTATAAACAGAACAACATCGAAATAAAAACGAACATCAATTTAAGGCCTAATAAGGAAAACATCGTAGTTGCCTTGTTTTGACATGAAAAGGTCAAATTAACATATTACTATGCAAAGGTTGCCGCAGGTAAGGCGAAGCATTAGTATCTAGTACGGTAATAATTCAAAACTATTAAATACTAGGGTCCGCCTGCGGCTTCGCCCGCATGGTATGTTGATAAAAAGCAGTCTATGTGTTATTCCAGAGTATAATCTATCACTTTACCAAATTTAATTCAAATCTATTCTGTAGTTTTCGCGTAAAGGACTAACAAACTTTACGGATGCATTCTTCGTTCCATTTTGGTCCCATATTCCTTAGAGAAAACGATTACTAAGAGAAAACAGTCCCTAGTAGCTGAACTCGCTACTTCGTACGCGTAGGAGTTTTATCCGTTAATTTTATATTAATATGTTTGTTTAGAAGCTATACCCATACGCGTAGTTTTTCCCGCGTAAATTCCGATCCCGCGGCATTCCATATGTCAATCCAATCCAAAATCGGTTCGACAATTTTTGCGTGAAGGAGTAACAAACAAACATACAAACTTTCGCATTTATAATATTAGTAGGATGTTACCACTATTTACGTGACAAGATTGTGAGTATTGTGTAATAATATGTGGTTGGTTGAATTGAATAACAAAGTAAATTATTTTAAAAAATATATTACCAAACAATAACAATAATGAATAAAGATGGCCTATTTACGTTGCTTCTACTTTTTTTTCGCGGTTCAAGTTACTTTCTTCGATATTCATATTCATCACTCATCTCGTCGCCTGAGTTTTCTCTGGCCTCATTACATGCACTATTGTGGTGCACAATGAGATTTATAAATCAATATATTGTAAATTAGCCTGGCTTCAACCCATTAATTGCTCAAAAGTGAGCTATTTGCCCACGAGTGAGATCTTTCTATATAACTGAAGATCCAATATCAAAAGCTTTTATGTCGACCAGAGGTCTCCCAACATTACAAGAATTACTACCCAATAATAACAATCGAGACCGACGGCTTAATATGCTCTTTAAAGCACGGAAGCGCTCAAGAATTTTAGCCACTAGCGGTCACCTATCCTCCTAGTGACCGCACCCCGTTTTTTAACATAGTAGACACTGTTTTTTAACACAGGATCGGCTCAAGCCGTCGAGCTATGAACACATATGAGTACATGTACGGTCCTGTTCGAACTAAGGTGCTGCGTCGAGAAATACAATATAACTTACTGATAACGTGTAATCCGCTACTTTTATACGATTCTCACGGGTACTCTTGTTTCTAACTTCAAACAATTGTTACTTTATTAGTTTGTCTTTGTCATGTATATATATCGTAAATCTGTACTAGTCGATTTTTTATGTGGAAGATGGGTTACAACCCATTCATGGTCTATATAGGAGCATAGGTCTTTCCTCATAACTGAGGAGGCCTAGAGCACAAATTGATATAGACAGACTGGTTACATAAAAGTTAACTGAGAGAAACGATTTTTAGAAATGAAAACCAAACTTAGTGTATAAAACTCCAAAACGAAGTTATTGCTTTTTTATGTTTGTTTGTCCTTTGTGCATGCTAAACTCAGAAACGGCAGAAGAAAATAAAAATAGTTAAATTAAGATTAACTCTCAAAACTGCTCCAAAGATATTGCTCAGAATGGACTACGTGACAAGCACCAACTTTCGATATAAAAAAAATATCAAAATCGGACCATCTCCCTCGGCCACCTGTTTTTGGAGTCAGTTACAGGTTAACATTAAATTTTGTATTAAAGTGTGTTTAATTTGATTTAGAGTAAACAAACACTCAAACTACGAAATTCGGCCATATTACGTCAAATTAAAGTAACACTTCGAAAACCATAACGAAAACAAAACCGTGACGTCATATATAGTCCTCATTGTAATGTTTTGAAATTAAATTTAAATTTTCGAATCGAATCTCAGAATCCTTTACTTCATGTAGGTATTATCAATTTACTTATAATAAGGCGGTAGAAACGCTCTATTTTTTAAGGTCCTCCCTGTTTCCCCATTCCTATTCTCACTTTTTTAATAAATCATAGTAGTTTGTACATTATACACGTTGCACTTCGTACATAACAATAATCAAGGGGCCTATCTATTGCTCGATTCCTTATTCCTAATACATTACTACTATGAAGTATTTTTTTTTAATTACAAATAAATTCAATACTATAGAACCGAAAATAAATGTCTCTTTCTTTGTTGTGCTATCGCGCTCTACTAAGCCGATTTTGAGAAAATTGGTATAGAGATACAGTGTAGTAGAGTAGATAATAGTAGAGGAAATGAAATAAGAAATAAATAAACGTATGTTCTAGCAATTTTGAAATTTCGAGCATTTGGAAATGAAATAGCGGACGATAATGACAAAAGCTTCATACTTCTTTAAACAATTAGGCGATATATCTATATATGTGCTCAATGTATGATTATAGAACGAGAGTGATTGTGAGACTGTCATGGTGTTTACCTTCTGTAAGTGTCTGGTGGGTTGGTCTATACTTTTGCACACCACAGTCGACTTGGCCGGGTGGCTCAGCAACGACGCCAAGTGCTGACCGAGTAGTGTCGCGTGGACGCTGTTCACTGACGAACCTTGGCGCTCGTTATCCCAAGATGTCTTCGCTGCTTCAGTCAGGAGACACTTTAGTAGCTGATTTTCCGCTTCCAAGCCATACAGAGCGACAATCTAGAATACAAAAATACACTATCATAACAGTATTTAACATTATTACGTAAACCTGTATGGAGATCGGCTTATTTTATTTAATATATTGGACAGGCTCAAAATGGCCAAGGACATAAATATAGGCGCAATCACACTCATACATTGTCAGTTATATTTGTATTATTAAAAATGTTCAACTAGTCAATGATAATAAACACTATCTGAATAAATTGCAGTAAAAAAAAGTATATATATTTTTAAACACCCTTCCATAGCTCCTCTTTCACGCCAGCGGGCAACGGTTACTTTAATTTAATGATATGAATTAATAAATCGCATTGCATTGTTTCTAAGACAAAAGTACATAAAACGTTATCGCTCAGCTAAACACAGCTCACAATAACGTGAAAGAAATACGCTTCAGCTTAAAAATTAAACCAGATATCGGTATACCCTACATAAAAATTTGCTTAAAAAATTAACATCCGCATTAATCTGAATTTATAAGGAGGAATTTATAGTAGACAGTTAACTAATGCCTATTAGAGATAAATAAAAAGGCAAAAGAAAAAAAAAGATTTCGGATATCTTATGGCAGTTACGTTCGAGATCGATAAGTTACAGAAATAACATATGCAGTTGTAGCATATTAAGCGATATATATATATATATATAAATAATTTAATCACTTTAATTTTCTTTTAATATTCAGGCAGAAATTCAAGACTTGTCAATAAATAGACGAACGTTACTAAAATGCAAGGATGCGCTGACGGGGCGCCTTGACACAAAATTGTATAGCTTTTGTATTTCATTCTAAGAACACGGCTTCCTGCAAGACGTGGCGCCTCGCAAGCATGTTCAGTCCGCTTGTTCAATCAACTCTAACAAACAGTTTGAGCCTTAAAAAATATATTGCGATAGTATTTCATATTTAATTCGTTGAACAAAACGACAATCAGCAATGCACATCGTAATTGAACACTTTTATGCTGTATCCGACACCAGCCACTATTCTCATAAATGCGCTCGTTTATAAACCTCGTAGTTACTAAATCGTATAACCTTATGAAGCCAACGCTTTGTAATTGTAAATTAATATTAAAAATACAAAAAACTAAGGAATTTACAACTCCACAATCGATTCTGTACAATGTAAACCATGAAAACAAACATAACATTCGTAGGCTGTGTGATATCAGTAACAAAGTGTCATTGGGCTTTTTTGACATTGGCGCTTTATTTGCATAGAGTAAGTTAATGCTTGACATTGATCACACCTGATGGAAAGTGGCGATGATGTCTTAAATGTTGGGCACACTAACTTAGTAAATGATGATTTAGCCTCAAGTTCTTAATTGATAATCGCCGGGGAATATTCAATGAGACTAACGACAATTTGCTGCCAGTAACCCTGTATATGAATCTGCGCTGCGGCTTTGTTGTTTTAATGGGGCCAAAGGAAGTTATCAAGTGACGACACCGTATTGTAGCAGCAGAAGACAGCACATGCAGCTTATTCGCAGTGGCGTGTACGCGAACCAGTTATGGTCGTTGTACTTTAACGATGACCTATCCTACTAGACGCTTCATGTAATTAATAACAAATTAAATGCGTTGATTTTGACGACCCTAATACCCGTTTCACCCACTCACGTATTACCAATAGTAAAGATATACCATGATTTTACTTTTTAATTGCACGCATAGATAATAATAAAACAATTCCATTCTAAATACACAATAAATAGCAGCTCTTTATAGCGAAAAAATCAATCATTTTAATTTGATTCACACTTCAATTCTTTAAAATAAATAGGTAGATAAATAAACAATGAATCATACACAGAATGCAATTTACTTATTGAAAGCTCAAAAAGGTTAAAAAATAAGGTAAGATTGAGGAGTAACATCTATGAATAAAAATCTGTTTACAAGAACACAGCAATTCAACAAAAACATTAAAATAAACATTAGGTAATGGGGATTAGTTATTTATATCACAATTTAAAAATTTCTAGCTGTAGACTTATTTCATATTGCAATGGATGCTGGACTCCTCGCACTCCGGACGGACGGATGTCTGTTCGAAGGATCGAAATGAAAAAGCTATAGTGGTTCCTAATTTACTACTGTTGTGTATTGATCTGTGAGCAATTTAAAAGTGAATGTGAGGGTACCCACACTCACACAATAGCTTGACAGGCCAGTTGGTCTAGTGGTTAGTGAACCTGACTACTACACCCGAGGTCGTGGGTTCGTTTCTCACCCAGGTCAAACTGTTCTGTGATGAGCAGGAATGTTTGTTCCGTGTGTCTAGATGTGTAATAGAAATATCTATTTAAGTATGTATTTAAAAGTATATGTGTATGTTTATCAGTTATCTGATCACCATAGTACAAGCTAACACTTAGTTTGGGATCAGATGGCAGTGTGTGAGTTGTCCAAAAATATTTATTTATTTTATAGCTATTAATGAATCCAGACTACCTACACAAGTATGAAATATCAAGTATGTTCATAATCCTACAGAACCCTAAAATTATTCAGAATCAACAGCATATTGTCTAAAATATGGCAGTTGGTTGACAGTGTTGACCTGTCACAAAAGAGTCCATCATATTGTAGGCTGGGTTAACAGAGTTCAGTTTCAGGTTAACAAATCACCTATGCATGCCATATTCATAGTTCATATCCATTATAGTTCATAGCATAGCATCATAACTTCTAGCATTTACACTTAGTAATATTCCCACAAGAAAATTTAAATTGCTGTGTTGTCGCTCTATGGTACAGTTTGTAAGTCTGCAAATATTGCAGTAGTACAGAAACTGAAGAATTGTACTCTTAATACAAACTAAGATGTTTTACATACCACAAAATAATTCTTGGTCTATCAATGATGCCCAACAATGCAACAAGAGCACTCTCAAAGGAATAAAAATCAAGTTTGATGGCCTTGTTGAATGTGATCAACTGCATCAACATTGAACATATCCATAACTCATGAGCCAATTTGTTGAGTATATAACAGTGATTCTCATGAATGACTTCACTGGTTTTGATGCTATCGGTACTATTTTCATACAAAAATCAGCCAAACATGTGTCATGCCACATGTTGAATTCTGAATATTATTTTTTAGAAATATGTGAAAATTTGAATCATTGATCATAATCAGTGATCATTATTAAATTATGAAATATTTTACCATACCTCATATATTGTTTATTAAAGTTGTAATATCTTAAGTTATACTTGGCGAGCATGGTGGACATGGCCTTATCCTTCTCATTCAGAGATGAGACCTGTGCTCAATAGTGAGCCATGATGGGTTGTGATGATTCATGTGTTAAATGTTTATTGTGGTGTTTTACAACAAAATCTTATCATCCCCAGTTTTGTTTATAAGATAACCAAATTAAAAGCAAACCCAAATATTTGAACAAGTCTAATAGATTGGAAACAGTTTTATGGGTCAGAAGACAAGTACTCTAACCCCTACAAAAAATGATTAAAACAGAATTGTTACATTGAAAACAGTCTTAATATTGGAACAGGATGGAAAATGGAAATGAACAAAGTAAGGATTGTAATATTAAGTAAAATGTTAAGTAAAAGTAAATAAATAATTAAAATGCCAACCTTTAATGGATTTATTGTTCAACTTCGACCAATAATACAATTAGATGTCAGGTCAGTGATAAAATTGTAGTCAATGTGTATTACTTGGACAGTATTTGTATTAAATTTCTATAGGAGGTGACAACTAGTACATTCTTTATCAAAGCTGACTAATCAAAGCAACCAACAAAAGGTTTCTCATTCATATAGAAGTAGCAGATATAAATAATGTTATGTACAATAAAAATGTGTTGTCTGCTATGATCAAAATAATAAATCAATAATAATAATGATTTTACTCATAATATGTCCTCTACGAGCATTACATTCACTCCACCCAGGCAGTTGTATCATCTTTTTTATTAAAAAAAACATATTTAATTAGGGATGTTTAAGGTTATATGGAACTTGATATTATACCTACGCTGTATTCATAATAATTTCTCATCATAAATTTCCCAGTCCCGTTCTTTAGATTAAGTAAATAGTTGTTCGGCATCAGAAATAATATAAATTCAATAACTTGTTCCACATGGGAAGGGTAGTAACATACTTAAAAGCTATTTGTAATATTTTTTGCAGTCTACCCACACATATGGGAAAAAAATGGTTATTACAAATTTGATTAATAAATTAATAGATACTTCCTGTTAAGAATAATAGTAAAAAGCCATATCATATACTCCAGTATCGATTTAAATGTATAATAAATGGAGTCGGGAAGTTGCTTTGGTAACAAGAGTCATAACACTTGCACTACGTCATAATAGCGCGGCCGCTAACCTCGCGTGTACTAGCACGAATTGGCAAACATCTCATACATCGCCGTTACTCATTACATATGTACCAAGCAAGCGACCGGATGATATCTCCATCCACCGCCAAACGATCTCGTGGCGAGATTATGGCCGGTTCACAATATGGCGACCAAACAAAGGAAATCTTATTTCTATAAAACTCACCTGTAACAACTCTTGGCTTGTCTGCTTGAAGTTTTTCTTATTCAAATTTGCAACGAGACAACTGATTTGCGATAAGCTAAACGTTAGAGGGTCCAGGTTCATAGTTCCATTAATGCGAATACGAAAGCTTCAAACGTGTTTGAAGCTTTCTCGATTTCTGACGGATTACTACGGTAAACGTATGATCTATTAGAGTCTTTTTCCAAAATAACGAGATGCCCGAGGCCAACATCACCAATAATATTGTTCACTTTAATAAAACCAACATAATTTCAACACCCACTAGAATTAATTTTATGAGATGGATGAGAATTTATCATTATCAATTAATTCAGCAGGCGGCGGACGAGTACGATGACGATGAAAGAAGACACGAAAACCACAGATATCTATAAAACACTATAACTAAAGCAGTAGCGCTTGACTCCAACTTCGAACTAATGGTAGCATTACACGTTAGGCCAATTTAGTTAGATCGTTTTTTACAAACTGAATCTTGAACAATCCACTTATGAATATATTTGGAAATATAATCCGTTTTTCGTATTCCTTCAAATTTTAATATTGTAAACAATTTCTCTGTCAGAAAAATATTGAAAACCATAGACGTAGTAACTAAACCCAATACCGCAGACCGTAGACAGAGGAAACTATAAATTAATTAATAGCATCTTATTCACTCACACGAGAAGAGAACGGCTTATACGACTGCCTTATAAGGAAGGGAGACAGAATGGTGGCATCTTGTGTCACACCATACGTGCCGGTTTTCCGTTGTTGAGTAAAGTTCAACTTTGCTACACAAACGTCAGTTAATCGAGGTCTTCGTGTATACTTGGTATATAAATCCCGTTTTTTACAAGAAATCATCAATATTATGTAGGCAACATTTGGAATAATGTTTGATATTAAAGAGAAGAAACTGGCTTTTCTTCTGCCTCAAGCACGGAATAAAGAAAGAAACAAGTCATGCCATCAAATGTAAATAAACAATTTGTGAGCTCATTGGATTAATTTTTGCTTGATACAACATGATATGGCAGAAATAAAAGAACCAAATGAATACGGTATACAAATATAGTAAATATTGTATATATTCGTTGTGTTAGTAAAAATTACGTAATAAAATCTAATACATATAAAATAATAAAAACACTGTATTTTAGCTATTATATTGAAACACAAAATACTTTTAAGAATATAAAGTAACAAGCCCAGCATGGGCAAAAAGCAGAGTAAAAAAAAAATTAATTAGTATAACCTGAGATTCCTTTTATGAACACAAGATTTTAAATGTACTGTCAGACAAACAGCCTCTTGTTGGATAGTGAATAAAACCTGCTAAAGAAGACAATTTTTTTAAAAGCTCGATGAGCATAAACTTGTATCTCAAATACAAGTAATTCAAATAATCGACGCACTCCAGGTGTTCATCCTTTTATTGTGGACATCACTCCAGTGTGGACGACACGTTTTGCCTCGCCTTTCATATGACGTACCGCAAAGGATTGCTACAAATTACCTACATCTGTATTTCCTCTCGTATTTAATGTAGGTGTCTTCAAGAAAAGACTGAAAAGGCTTCTTCTAAGGTAATGTTCTTTATCATTTCCAACTACATCGTCGCTTTCCACCAGGTAGGATTTTAGTCAAGCATTTACTTATAATATGTAAAAAAAAATACTGGCCGACCCTGCAAGCAGCAAAAAATTTTTTTAGTCAGTCATAATATTTACATCAAATGGTGGAGCACGTGCAAATTAAATCCAGATTTAAAATATGATACATGAATACAGAATAAAATGTTCTTATTTAAAATATTTTAGAGTCAAATATTTGTAGGTATGCACTTTTAAAATACTATCTTAGCAACACAGTACTATGTTAATAGCAATATTACTATGTTAGCAACACCAATTATTAAAATGTCATAGTCATGTCGCTAGCTGTCAATTCTGTCACTGTCTATTTTTTCTAGTGATCGAGTTCAAATTTTTATTAGAAAAAAATTGCCTGAAGATCGAGGTTAGTAAATCTTTTCGAAACTAATATTAATTTATCTTATTTTATTTTGTAAATATTACATAACTTTAAGGAATATTGATGATAGTGTTCTTGTTTATAACTGAACATTGATCAATTCCCTTTAGTTATGATTCTAGTTTTTTTGGTTATGAAATGACTCCTTTTGTATTATTGTCTTGAACAAATAATGTTACAATGCGTTGTCCGTTTATTTGTCAGTAACATTTTGCTATTTTCTTAGTCTTTAGTATAAATATGACGATATGGGATAAGTATATATTGTAGGATTGCATATTGTTATATAATCTTACCCACACAAAGTGTGAAGGAGTTTATATCACTAAGGAGATGTGTGTAAACATAGTAAGCAAATGAATATTAGGCTATCCTTATTATAGACTAACACAATTAAAATATTTGTATACTTTGTACTGAAAGACCCAATTACTTTATTACATACAAAAATTACATTTCTGATTGTATATTTTTATCAATTTCAGTTTATGGCGATTGGACAGTTCCTACGTCGGAACTTAGTGAGCATTGCTTTTCCGACAGTGACTTTAAGTTTGATCTTCCTTGATTGGAATCACACCAGGAAGTGGAAAGCAGAACAAAAACAATCTCAGTGAGATGGGCCTATTTGGAATAACCACCCGCTATGTATGGTTAGGAGTACCATTGACAGGGTTCTTCATTGGAAAGTTTCTCGATGATCAAGAGACGCTAAGGATGACAAACTTCAGAGACAAGTCTATGTTGTATGGTGGAAGAGTAAAAGAAGGCGACCCACCCTCCTGGCCATGAGAATGAGAATATATAAGATCATAGCAACACTGTTTAAATACAGAATAAAAATAGAGGATTAAGATGTAGTTTTTTTGTAAAATCAATAGCCCTATCATTAATCTGTAGTTATTTGAACAAAATTAGTATGATATTCTTGTATAATTTAGAATCTTGAGGTTTTCTCTAAATGGATGAATAGTAATTATTGTTATATTCAATAAATTAGTGTTTGACCACAATCCTGCTTGATGATAAGCAGCAATATGGTCTAGATTTGGCAGAAAAGTGCACTAATTTAACATTCAACAGGCATTAACCCAATTAGTCTTTGGTATCATGAAGTTCAGTCAATGCAGAGGCAATTGTGAACTTAGATTTTCCCCTAAAACCTTTATCAACAGCTCTGGATCATTGGCGTTGAAGCAGTATGGTGATGTATGGTCTATGCTTCCACAGTAATGAAAATAGACCAAATTTCAATAGTAGGTTGCTAATTTGAATAGCTGTCAATAATTTCCTTATTATAAAAATAAGTTTCGGCAGTGATAATACTGTCATGATGTATGAAACATATGTAACTGTTCAAAAAAAGCACATAAATTGATAAAGTACAAATATAAAATTATACTACGGAGGATAGTAATTCTACTATGGACGTTTCTGTTATGAAGTATAGTAATTCTTCTATGGAGGTGTCATTAATTATTACTATATTTATGTAAGCTTAAATTACCTTGCAATGTTTGTTAGCAGGTATATTACCTTGTTTGCTTCAAATGTTACTTTGGCAGATTTAAAACCTGTACCTCTAACGGACATGAAATTTTGTATAATATCCGAAGAGAATAATTTTCATAATAAGTACAATTTCAAACTATGTTCAAGATAGAGTCTAATCTATAGAACTTCTCAGTATTAAGCAACATGGTTATTTTTATCACAAATTTATTTATATTCTGTATATTAATAGCACTCGGATGAAACATTTAATTAATGGACAATGAAATGAAAAGAGTATTTAAGCAGTTAAGAACACCAATGTCACTACTATTTTCATATGCTAATATAATTTAGTAACAATAGGAAGGTTAAAATTAATAAATTCTGATTTCATTAATCTTTCATTTTTCGAGATTTTTACCAAGATTTTGACCAAGACCAGGACAATTTGATTTGATTGGAGTTGAAGGAATTTAAAATACAATAAAGTTCTGTATAGTGTAGGTGTATCTCGTATCTAATGACCTACTACTGACCATGTGTTTTTGTTTATAACCAAGATAGGATACTTCATCACCCTGCTCCAGTGCTTCTTGGTTTGCGACTAATTTAAGTATGAGATATATATCTCTTATGCTGCCGTAAAGTCTCTAATGTATGTCCTTATCCAATGGTATAAGGGTGGCTTTCTAACGATACCAATTTAGACCGACAGTCTTATGTGCCCTCCAAAGCACGGAAGTTCTAACTATTTATTTAAATAACTTTTGTAACTATTTATTTAGTTAACTTTTATTACCTAAATTGGCATGAATGGCATCAAGGTTAGAAAGTAGTAGAATGAATTGTTCAAATTTAATATTTTATTTCTTTGCGGGTTGGTACTCCCAAATACAGGTAAAGAGGGAGTTTTTTATTTATTTTTGTCTACTGCGTTCTGTGCGGTATCGTAGGGTTGGTCTGTAAATGAAATTCTCAAAAGATTGTTTTTTAATTGAGGCATCTATTTTCACAATAAATTAACTATATATAAACGTATCCCCCTGCCAAACCTTGGTCATATTATAGTGTGCATGAAAAAAGTAGGTAAGGTAAAAGTAGGCAATTAGGAAATAGGCAAAAACATGTTAGTCTTAGAGTGTATAAGAAAGTTTAAGGTGAACCTATCTAAATGTATTTTTTTTATAAGTAATTAGAGAAAAAATAAAACGCTGATATCTCTCTAAGCTGCTATATATTGGTAAATGTTACAAAGTGCCCAAAAGTAGGTATTTAGACGATCCCCTTGAATCTAAGAAACACGAAGATGAAAAATAGGGCCCAGATGTAGTATCCCAGGTAATCCCAGCAGTAGTAAGTGAAGAGAGATCTGTGGACAAAGAAATATATTTTAAAATAGTGAAGTCACTCATAGTGAAGTAATCCTTCAGTGCCCGTCAGTAACTGTCCGAAGGCGTCCTATAAACTCCACTAAACTACTAGTTAATATATGCACGAATCAGAGATACTTACATCAAAGTTCCTGTCATGACGGAAGCTCGTGCACCTTTTATGCACCTTGGACAATATTTAATAACGAAAGGCATGTCTCAACCGCCTTTATTTATTAACTTCGCTTATTGAGAGTATAATATCCAAAAGCGCGGCAAAATGTACCTTAACTTGTTGCTTTTCAGGGACGATTGAATACCGTGCGCCTCGTCTTGCACAATGCATCCACCACTGCGCAAACTCCGGAGATCGTCTAGAATCGTAGCCACGCCGGCCCTTATACGTTTAATATTATACGTGCACCTATATAATGCATATTGATTTGCAAACATTTGATTGGGAACTTTATGTCGAAACCAAGTCAGTTTCCTGCTGCGAGGATAATGAATTTGGGCGGATTACAGCTTTGTTCAAATATAAGTGTTGATCTTTTGTTTCTGCTATATGAAATATTATTTAGTTAGTGTTCCCGCTTCGCTTTCAGTTAGGTAATAATTGTCTTTGTCGGTTTTATTTAAGTAATAGTAGGATTTTATTTGTGATCTAACTTAAATAATAAAGAAAACACTTACTGTTCATTCGAGCTTACTACAACATATCTTAATTGTTTTTATATTACCAATGGACCAAAAAATCCCTTACAAACTTCCATCCCGTATCTCAAGGGAACCCCGGTATAGTTAGGGATCAAAACTATCTTAAATTTTAAGTATTTATCGAGATTAAAAGTCATTCCAAAATTTCTACATAAAAAGGTATTTTAGTACAAACTTTCATCCCCCGTTTCTATCCTGTATAGGATAAAATAAAAAAAAAGCGCATACAAATTTTATTGCCCCATTTCCAGGAAATCCCGCTATTATTCGGGATAAAAATTTGCACAAATGTTAATCTGGTATATAAATTATAACTTTTTCAAGTTTCATCAATGTTCACGGATTTTCACGTGATGCGCGTTCAGACAGACAGACAGACAATAATTCAAAAAACATATTTTCGTGCTCTATCTCGATATGAGAGAGGGCAACTCATTAAATTTTTGAAAAATATTCAATGCACAGAAAAAATGCACTTTGAATTTATTTTACTTAGTATAGATATCTAATAAAAAAATCAAATCGTGTCGGTAATTTTTCACATTAACGCGTACAATTTTACACGCAAACATATAATTTTTTTGTTGTACTATTTACTAAAAAGTAAAAAACATAATATACCGAAATATCTTTCATTCAACTCAGTTCATCGTTGCAATCCATAACTGTCCCACTGCTGGAGTCGGATCTCCCCTCACAACTTGAGGGGTAAGGGCATAGTTCCCCATGCTGGTCAAGTGCACCAATCTGCACGTCATTGGCAGTACTGAAATTGTCAAAAGTCAACTAGTATGTATCAAATACGTAATAGTGCGTGTAAGGACAGGCCGGTTGGTGTAATGGTTAGTGAACCTGACTACTACACCAGAGGTCGTGGGTTCGATTCCCACCCAGGTCAAACTTTTCTGTGATGAGCA
>DWJZ01002245.1:0-20024 GCA_018249125.1 Asbolis capucinus
CCACCACGCTGGCCAAGTGCGGATTGGCAGACTTCACACACCTTTGACTTTTGCAAACTCTCCGGCATGCAGGTTTCCTCACGATGTTTTCTTTGACCGTATAGCGAGTGACATTTAAATGCTTAAAACGCACCTAACTCCGAAAAGTCTGAAGTGCGCGCCCTGGGATTCGAACCCAGACGCCCCGAGTAGGAGGCCGAATTCTTAACCGCTAGACTATCGCCGCTTTACTAATCATAAACTAATCGTCTGAAATAAAATACAGCTGAACTAAAAGAGATTTATTTATATAACAGTACAGAATTCTCTCCTGAACTGAAACATACATACTCAGCGGAAATAAAATAGAATCCTAGTCAGCTGTTCTCCGGCATGCAGTAAAACTTCTTCAAACTACCTCTCTTGTGTTTTTATCTCCGGTTTTTTTCTGTCGGCTATGAGCCTCGTTCAGTGCTTAACAGCCGGCCATTGAGAACGTAACTGCGAGTTGGTTCATCATGGAAACGACCAGTATATAAGACCTCTGTCGCTGAAGAAACTCTGAGTGTTAAAGGTTCATTGACACAGTTAAGCCGGATAGTTTAAATTTTATTTTAAAGTTTGGAGTACAAGGGAGTGTGTGTATTGGTCTGAGTAATGCCTGATATGATACTCATCATTTCGACCCATATCTGTCCCACTACTGGGCTCTGGTCTTCTCTACCAATGTGAGGGGTATTGGCCAAAGTCCAGCACGTAAACTTCACACTCAGTGTAGGTTCCTCAAGAAACAATTAGTTTATTTAAAAATATTTCAATTTTAATTTTACGATATAATATTTTAATATTATTGTATTTACCTGTTATGAATCCTCCAATTTTTATTTTGTTTTCATAAAACTCGACTGCTCTCAGTGACGGCTATTAACAGACTAAACGATAAGTGTATCAATTAGTATAGTAAGGCGGGAACGATTTTACGGGGCGCATGTTGTCTATACTTATAATATTGCTACAAACACGTTTCAAAACAACGTTTCGAGTTCAAAAGCATTGCAATTTAAAAACACTAAAGTAGGGTTATTCCACTGTATACTTTACAACATTGGTAATAAAGTATAAAATAGTAATTTGGGCCAAAGTAACAATGTTCTTGTCTTTATTGGCGAGAATATGGGGTGTAATAAAAGGGCCGTATTGTCTTTGAGCTGCTTGCCATATGATCAGATCTATGGAAAACTGCTTTGTTACAAGCTTTTATTTAACTTCCAGTGTATGTTTGTATGTTAGTATATTTGTATGTTCATTGTTCGGGTCAAATCTTGCAACCTTAATTAGACCCACTTCCTCTTACTCTACGGAATTGAAATGTTGCATAAAAATGCCGTCCTGGTGACAATGCATTTTTATGATTAACGTGACCGATACTACGTTCAGGAATGACTCCACAAAAGAACTGTTCAACAACTAATAATACAGATATGAAATGTGTATTTCTTTGTGTTAAGGATCTATAAGTAAAGCTTGTGTTTTGAAATGTTTTATCGAATCTTGCTTACGCAAATTAATATATTGAAACAAAATACAGTTCCTTGCATAATTATCATTATCATTGCAAACCATAACTGTCCCACTGCTGGGCTTGGGTCTCCACTCACCATGTGAGTGGTACGCCATAGTCTACCACGCTGGCCAAATGCGGAATGACGGACGTGACATACCTTTGAGAACGCTTATTTAGAACTCTCAGGACTGCAGGTTTTTTCACGGTGCTTGCCTTCTCCGTAGCAAGTGATACGCACATAGCTTTGAAAGAGGTGCCGTATTCTAAATGTAATATATGTATATATAAGTGTGCGTGTAAATACATATGTGTATATATATATATATATATTTAAAGAATAGAAGTGTTACATTTTACCAGTTGTTATATGTTACGAATCTAACAAAACAAGACACAACTATGTAAAGAACTCCAAAAAAGTAAATTTTGAAGAGAATGTAGGTAACTTCTTTGTAAAGGAGAATGAGAGGCAGAGTAGGCGAGTGGACTCGCCGGAAATTTGATCGCATCGAGTACGGCTGGTTATGTTACGTTTATTCTTATAAAGGAGGGTAGGAAGGATATTTTGTATATAATTTTTTTTGTGTTTATCCTAAATCCTTGTGTTATTCCTAAATACTTTAGAAATATTACGATATGGCTTTATCTACACTAATATTATAAAGAGGAAAGATTTAATTGTTTGTTTGTTTGAATTGAATAGGCTCCTAAACTACTGGACCGATTTAAAAAGTATTTTGCCATTAGAATCCTACATTATCCCTGATTAACATAGGTTATATTTGATACGAGAAAAAACAGGAATCCGCGTAAAAATTTCGATAACGTAACCCAACCTGTGAAAAAAGTACCAAAAAATCCTTATATCGCGTACACTGCGGAAATGATTGACAATAGAGCAAAGTGATGTACTACAGTTTTATAGAGGACATTAATGTCTACAAATAAGTCTGCGACACCATATGTTTAACTGTTACATTTACGTCACCACAACTACTTTTATTACAACGAAGCGAGGGCAGTTTCTGGTCAAGTAAAGAGAAAAGTCAAAACCAAAAAGTACACAAAGCCTCTCAGAGTAACTGGCAACACCGAGAGAATGCAAAATAAACTGCAAGGGAAAGTGCAAAATAAATGTAGCAACACCACATTACATAGCCACTGGATCAAAGAATACATCGAGCGTAAAGTGCGGAAAATTGAAAAAAGAAAGGTTAGGGCTGAGACAAGTACTATTCTGGGATCTAAGATTACACGAAACGATACACCTCGTGTACTCTGGCCAGCCACCTGCTTTCCGTCTGATAAAGTGCACATAACGCTACAAAAAGGTATATGATGTTGCATCTGGTCAATAATATTAAACATAGATAATTATCCTTAAAGCACACCAGTGTTTCCCGACTGCCGTAATAACGGTACTTATAATTTAGTGAATAATGACATTCAATGACATTCGCTGGAAGAGTCGTGCTTAATGTGTCCAAAAATTGACAAATTACGTGATTGCATGGAGTAAAATTTATATAACCTAGTAAAAATTGAGGAATAATATATCGCATGTTATCGTCATGTTATTTTATAAAATATTGAAATTTCATGTAAATATAATTATTATATTATTATAAATAAATCCCATATTTAATTCGTCACTGAAACGTCATAAAATAATCATCGAAAAGTGTAATCGTATGACGTTTGACGTAAGTTTTAAAGATGGCGTCCCAAAGCGGATCAAGAACTGAAGAGGCAAATGTATGGAACTGACATAAGCTATGTTTATAATAATCTTTGTCTCTGGTAGTATTACAATTTACTCACGCGTAGTCAGCTTCTAACATACATATGACCCAGGCAAGGCAAACTTGATTGTTTTCTAAATAATAATACAATGTAAAATATTCGTCCTTTTCATGTTTTCAAAAACTATGTTGTTATAACTACAAAAAATATAATTTTAAAGCTAAGTTGATATGTGACATCAAACAGTTTGGACTGGGGTTCATGGCTATGCTGAAATTCACCAGATCAAAGCTAAATATTTTAAAGTTAATAAGTTTCTTACTATTTCGTTGATCTTTTTTTATAATAAAAATAATATCTTAAACAACTGAAGTTGGGCAGTATAACTTTGGAAATTAAACTGACTTAACTTTGAAATTACTTATTCTGTTAAAATTACACAGGTTCACAATGACGGGGAACAAATAAAAAAAAGTTAAATAAAATTTTCGCGCGCTAGTTTGAATTAGGAACAGTTTACTCTTCAACGCCGACAATCGCCGGCCAGTCACATTTGAAAAAAGGCCTTTTCATCCTTTGGCGGCGTTAAGCTTAATGATTCTGTTTGTAAACGGTGAATAGGCAGAAGCACTACAGTTAATTCTGACATTGCTCCGGTTGGCTGTGTCAATATGCACCGACACTTTGAAGGGTGAGACGGATGATTTTTACATCAAAAGCAACGCGGCTTGAATCACACCTCGTAAACACGAGCCGGCTTAAACAGATATTCACTCTTTCACTGACTCCAGTCACACTGAGAACTACAAAGAGCTGAGTGTACTTACTCTACGTTGTACTTTACAGTTTCTTCAATATACACTGCTACTGGAATTGTTTACAGTTTTACTGTTTTTCTGATTGATACGTGACTTTTTTCTGCACTTGCGATATCACCTATATAATAACCATGATGTTACGTTTGAATTAGGGAAACAATTGACTATATGATATATGGTAAGTTACCCTGCAACCTGTACTGGGTTTAAATTCGATTTGGAATGTTTAATAACCGTTGCCTAGCAACCAGTGACAAAAAGGAGAATTAACTTTTTGTTGTTTTATCAGTCGTTAACTCTTTTGTAGCATTACATTTTTAAAAACTGTTACTTTTAAATTATGCTATTTGCTTGGTGACAAATGCATAAATTGTATTAAAACGAATATCAATAAATTTTAAAACCAAGTACTTCAACGTTGAAATGTCGTTAATTACGGATGTCAGAGTATGCATTTGTGAATGATGTTGTGTTGTAATATTTCAATGTGACTGGTATCTTTATATTTATATGTAGTTTGTACTTGTTCTTTGATCAATACTAAGTTTAAACTCAAAGAAATGAGTAGTTTAGTGTGAAAAACCTCATTAATGTAGGTTGGTGAAAAACCCGTTTGTTTCCGTTTATTCTGGATCGCAGCTGCACCAAGTATAGGCATCAGACACCAACATGGTTCGTAAAACTTAGGCTATCAAATAAGCAAGAATTAAATACATTTAAATAAATTCTTCTTACATGTTCTTTGTATTTTTGTATTACGTTACTTTATTCTTGAAAATATCTGTTTTATCTGTAATGAAAGGCGTTTCAGGCCGGATATATTTCTCATCTGTCCGCTTACTTTCTGCTAGCCTAGCAGTTTGAAACTTAGTCTCCCGAACAGGAGAGAGCAAGTTTAATTTCTGCATTTTAATACGTTTTATGGTTTAAAGTTATGTGCCTATTACAAATGGTTTACTTGAGCCAGAGAAATACTTGTAAAAACCTGCGAGAGTTTCAAAAAAAGAGATACACTTCAAAAAAAGTAGTATTAGGTACTCCTACAAACCACAATTGACCTGCGTGGTGGACTATGGTTCGTACTTCACCTTGCAAGACCCAGAATCAGCGAGAATTTTACTCATTACCCATTATGAATTTAGGTGTAAAGAGTGTGTACGAAGTTTGGATAGAGATAACAAACTATATCATCTATACCAGCTGTAAACCTACAGAACTGAATTTAAATTAATTAGAACATTATACCTGGATGCTGGAACATGCCGTCGGGAGGTGCTTTGCGTTGTTCGCAAATTAAATTTCATATTCGGTTCGCTATTAAATGCATAAAACGTGGTTCTGTCGGGGATCGGAATACAGTGCTTGTTGTTACATTATTTACTGCACTTTAGAACCAATACAGTATAATATAACCAGATTATTGGTTGCGGTCACCTCGGAGTGCTGTGCGCTCATTATTCCTTTGTTTCACCAACGAGATTTCGGTTGTTGATTATGGCGAGCGTAAATTATTCGACGCCCTCTGTTTTTCGTTAATGGTCTATGTATCTTTGGTGATGTCTATGAGGTTTGTTTTTGGACTATTATATTACACAGTGCAATAATGGTTACTTGTAAAATAACTGGGTTTTCATTAAATATGTCATATTCAATTCATTCACGTGAATCCCACCGCTGCCACCATTTTATTGGATTGTTGACCAGGTGAAAATTAATGATTAAGTCTAGGGGATGACAAATGAAGCAATGCCCACTTTCCGACGTCATTAGAAAGGAATGTACCATACTTACATTCAAACGGAAAGTCACAGGTCATTTCCTCAAACAATGGAAATAAGTTTTATGCAATCTCATTCACTTATCCTAAATACATTAAATCTATCTTATCTATGTTGTTAAAGTATTATATAATATATATATTAACCAAGTATTTGGTGTACACGCAGGTGTGATATGTACCTACATATTATTAATATAATGCCATAAACTTCAGTTGCTTTTTATACATATACCGCCCTCGCTGTCTGTCTGTTTATCCTACAGGTCGGCTTGTAAAGAATGCTTTTAGCATTAAGCCCACTTTTTGTACCTCTTCTTAGGGTATAATTAAGTTTTAAATAAATAAATGTACATATACCTACGATGTAAGGAGTAGATAAGGAGCGACATTTTACTAGTTATTTTTTTAAATGCCCTTATTTATATCCTATACCTATATTAACAATAAAATCAGAATATAAAAAGCTGAATGATAACATACCTACCAGATTTCATCGGAGCATAAAATGAGCCAGTTATACAAATATCGCTCGTATGTTTGTATAAAATTTGATGGCGCAGATTATGGACAGTGCTGTCGCTAAAGTTACGCGTTTAATACAAAAATAAAGTTGAACGAGGACGCACAGACGCCGGTAGTTGCAATGTTCAGCTCGATTTATTGGCACTCGCGGCCCATTCGTTTCCGATACTCCATGAGGACATCTGAATTATGAAATATCTGTTATACTGACCAGATGTGTATTTTTGTTTAAAAGTAGACAATAGACGTACATAGAAATTGGGTCAACTTTAAAGTATCTAATTTTTAATGTTACCGCATTGTTCCAAGAAATGCTTGTTTGTTATAATCTATATTAACATTATATAGTTGAAGAGTTTATTTGTTTGTTTGCTTGAACGCGCTAATCTCAGGAACTGCTGGTCCGTTTTGAAAAATTCTTTCAGTGTTAGATAGCCCATTTATCGAGGAAGGCTATAGGCTATTTATCATCACGCTAAGACTAATAGGAGTGAAGCACCAACGAAGAATATTTCAAAATCGGGGGATTTTTTTCCTATTGAGAACTTCCGCTGCGTGCGCTGCGTAAACGGTTAAAGTTTCGCAAAAATCATGTATGACAGAAATGAAGTCGCGGGTAAGCCCAAAGTAACTATTCCACGCGGACGAAGTCGCGGGCGGAAGGTAGTCTTTTGCAAAAATCTAAACTAACCAATCGGTCCTGTAATCGAGTTGTTAGTGCCCGAGTGAAAGTTCGCATTTTGGCCGAGGCTGGTTTTACAACACAGATGACTGTTTGTTCTAGTGGCTCATACAGGGTATATTTATGTAAGCGTTTCTTAAGTTACATCATAGTAAGGTACTAAGGAATGTATTTTCTACTTCATCTCAAAAGATAAGGACGTCGATCAATATTTTTATTTTTTTATTTTCAAAATCCATAGCAATTTTTCATTAATGTATATGGTTTATTTCAAGTACAATTAATACAACTGGAGGCTGGGTCAGCGACAAAAATGTGTCTCGACACATACCAGCTCAATTGAACTGTGAGCTGGTGTTTTGTTCAATTCGTTACAAACTGTAATCACATAAACACGTTCCACAATGACGTATGTACATGTATGTTGAAATTATTTACTAAAATCTACTAAGAACAATGTATGTAATTCAATATAAACCTGTTTTATTTTTTATTTTTTTAGTTCGTTGGCAAATTAACAAAGATGTGTAAGTGTATATTCAGCAATTATTGTATAAGATTTGTATGGGACACGATATCTAGTATATTCTTGAGTCACAGTATTATTTCTAAGGGCCTTATCGTACTAGCGGTTTGCAAGCGGAAGCGGGGCGGGTCGGGCGCGCAGCAAATGCGTCGCGAACACACCGCGACACAACGAGGACATCGCAGACGCGTTGCAGATACGCAACGTATTCGTCGTGTGTTTGTAGCGAGTTAACGACGTACACTCAGTAACTAAATGGATTCCGAAGAGGAAACACTGCTGTTGGTTTTGTTACTCAGTAGACGCCGAAGACGGGCTGGCGTTTGTACGAGACAGTACAAAATGGCGTCCACACCGATTCGCGGGGCGATCTCGTTCCGCGTCCGTAACGATTTAGTTGCGCGCCCGCTCCGCTTTGACGCTCGCAATGCGTTAGTACGATAAGGCCCTAAAGAAGTAGTAAGCGCCTGAGTAAAGATTAAGAGCAACGTAACTGTTTACACAAGTTTGATACACGTTAGTCGCAGGGGAAACGGGAACATTGGGTTAATGGGTAAAACAGTGAAATAGAAATACAATTTTACATACCGATATAAATATAATATTATATGACTGCTTCGCCCGAGTCATGTGTTGATACAAAGTAGACAGTATTTTATTAGAGTATAATGAGTATGTGTGTCAAGTTTCATTTAAATCTATTTAACGGTTAGCGCGTGAGGGAAATGCAAATATCACACATAAATGCACATTCCTATCTAAATCTATGTCGTATTCCTGGATGTGGTCTATTAGTGTGTTAAGTTTCATCTCGTTTATCGGTTAGCACGTCAAGAAGGCCCAAACATCTGAACTCAATATGACCAAATCATCAAAAACGCCAACATCACACCTACAATCGGGACGAAAAAACGATGTTAATTTTCTGGATGTGTTCTATCTGTGTGCCAAGTTTCAACTAAATCCGTTCAATGGTCAAACATCTTAAAACTTTCACATTTATATATAATATTGTTACCATATTTTACAATTCATGTTCTTGAGAAAACTTTAAACAATTTTAAATTAATGAAAAAAGTACTCTACGATTTATATGTTTTATTTAAATCTATTATTAGAATTAAGCTTATAGATCAAACAAGAAATTATTAATATATATATTTCCCATGTCCGTTTTTATTTTATTTTAATTAAACTCATATAAAGTAGTGACCTAATTCAAAGCAGGTTATGTCCTCCTTTCATATTCATATTAAGAATGTTGCAAAATTTAGACGTAGATAAATTACCTACATGGCTATTTTTTGTTTGTATGTTGATAATAAGATCTAAAGATTATCTGGGGAGTGAAATATTCCGTGCTTTAAATGCGGCACAGATTATATTAAGGGGACGACTGATATTGTAGCGTCCTTGATTGACAACTACACTTTGTCGTGATAATTGTGATATTTCAGGTAAATAATTGATTTATTTTTGATATAGAAATGGTTATAATTTTGAGTAGATTGATTTTACTATTTAATTATTGATTGATTAAGGATAATAAAATGATTTATTACTTCGTACAGATACATGTTTTTGAATGGCATAACCAAAATAATTGTTTTTTTTTTGTCTGTAATTTACTTTAAAATGAGTATAACGTAACGTAAAGTAAAATAAAAAATATAGTGATAGTCTAGTGGTTAAGAATTCGGACTCCTACTCGGGGGGTCCGGGTTCGAATCTCAGGGCGCGCACTTCTGACTTTTCGGAGTTATGTGTGCTTTAAGCATTTAAATGTCACTCGCTATAACGGTGAAGGAAAACATCGTGAGGAGACCTGCATGCCGGGGAGTTTGTAAAACTCAAAGGTGTGTGAAGTCTGCCAATCCGCACTTGGCCAACGTAGTGGACTATGGCCTTAACCTTCTCATTCAGAGAAGAGACTCGTGCTCAATAGCGGGTCGTGATGAGTTGAGATGATGATAACGATATACGTAAGGTATTTATTGCATGGAATTAAATGGTGTTTATTTTTTTATTATGTGTGTATCTGAGCTAAGTATCGGAGCTGAGGATCGGATCGGTAGGGGTTAGTGGGCTACCAAAAGATAGGAAGTTTTTACGCTGCTTAAAAGCCTTTGACACAACACAAACGGAACCCACGAGCACATATCACTTGGATACTTTGCTACTACCGATTACCCATTCTCCTACCGACCGTGCCCGATGTTGCTTAGCTTGGGTGATCAGTCAGAATCGATGTAAGACAACGCGCAATAAGCGCTTCTTATGAGCCATAACAATGAAGGTTGCGTAGTTTATTTTACTTTATCTGTGGTGGTAATTGAATGCCTTCGGATTTACCTTTTGGCTTACTGCCGGAACTCCCTGCGCGTATTGAATAAGCTTTAGTTATAGGTGCAGGCTGTCAACATGTGTGTTCCAGAAAAAGGCTTTCAGCGATAATTTTTTGGTTTTTTTTTTTATAATAAACGTAAGATTTTCGGAAAATACGCCTAAAGGGAGAAGGGGCTTTTTTGTTTTATTTCACCTCTAATAAGCTAGCGTTTGTCTTGTTTAATTTCCTTTTCTACTCAGTTAAAATTTTTGGTCAAATCAAGTCTTTTCTAACTGCTGTACTATTTTTAATGTCCCAGAAAATCGCTGCAGAAACAGATTTTTGGATTGACTGTTGTGTTTGTTTCTTGTTGACTCACATAAGAGGTAAATAAATAGATTTAACAATAAATGGCTTGCTACTTGTCGTTTTGAAATAACAGAATTTAATGCTCATAAAATTTTTAAACGACAAAATCTTCATAGAAAAATATTTGTACATTTTTACGAAGAAACAAATGGAATACATAGACACATCTAGATTATAACACATCTAATAATCGAATACGTTATTTAAAAAAAAATACAATTCCCAAAGCTATGATTTAATTCAACTAGGGGCACGGCCGTAGCCCGCCAAGTCGAGCAAAAAGCGGCACATACAGTATTCGCCTTAACAAATGAATCATAGTACAAACTGAAAGGCTACAGATTTTAAAACACGTAATGAATTAGTGTTGAAGTAGAGATAAGAAACGTCTTTGTTTAAACTACTTAGTTAAAAGTGACGTGATATCAAAGAGATTTATCATTGATAATTATTGTAGTAGCACGATCTGGCTTGCTGGAAAATCTACAGCTCTCTATAGTGCGTTCTTATTGTATACTTATATGCTAAGGATGTAGAAAACTCTGATAGCGTGATTTAGGTATCTTATGACGTCATCGTGGGACTTGTGCGTTGTCGTCATAAAACTCAAAAAGTCAACTGAAGTCGGTTATTTCGAGAGCGTATTTGTTTTTTTAATATTCAATAAGTTAGTGACTACGATCCCATATGATGGTAAAGCGCACTAACTTAGTACAGTTTATTCACTTTTGACTTGAAGACATTTGCAATTAATTATTACATTCAACGTATTTTCAATACACTTGTGAGGGGATATCTGATAGGGAGTTTTTAATGATTGTGTTTCCTGTAATAGTTTAGCAAAGAGGAGATCGACAGCGCGGTGTGATGCCTGGGGAGCGGCTGAGCTCTGCTAGTTGTTAGTCAAAACTTGTATATATGCTAACGATATAAAAAACTCCGAGAGCGTGATTCAGGTTTTGTCATGACGTCATCGTACGACGTGTTGTGCGATGTCGCCACAATAACCTCGTAAGGCGGGGGCAGTTGTCTCGTCATCTGCATTAACGTGAGAAGGAGGTTAAGAATTTGAGGTAAACTTGCAATAAGTTCAAAAAGAAATTTTATACTTCCAACGAAATGAAATACATACCTACCTGTTTTTGCATGCGTGAATGTATGTATATATTTTTTTATTAATTGGGTATTGTATTTTTTTGTTAAATAAATAAAAATATTTTTTTTTTAAATTAATTAATTTATTATTCCTTTCTCCAAAAAATATGTGTACTAAAAGTGCTCATATTTACATTAACAATATGAAAAATATTCACTGTTCAAATACAGTTCTGTTAGTAATCAATGTATTTTTTTTTATAAAGAAAAGCGTGTTTCGGAGATGTCATATAAATTTCGTATAATTTTCTCTTTGACTGCTATATATTTCTTTTATCTGTTTCAAATAAATGTCAGTTCTTTAATTGTTCATTAGAATCTCCATTTAATTTTAATGAATAATTTCTTGATAACAAACGAAAGATGGAGTAAATTAATATTTATTATATTTTTCGAACACTGAAAAAAGGAAAAAACTCATACACTGCCATCTGACCCATAACTTATACTATGGTGATCAGACAACTGACAAACATACATATCTATTTTTAAATACATACTTATATAGATATTAACAGAAATACAGAACAGACATTTCTGCTCATCACAGAAAAGTTTGACCTGGGTGGGAATGGAACCCACGATCTTCGTAATAGCAGTCAGGTTCACTAACCACTAGACGAACCGGCCTGTCATTAAATAAGTATTGAGTGCCCACCAGTCTGCTATCTATGTATGTATGCCTTATAGACAATAATAACAACTCTACATAACTGGTATTACCAACTTTTTCCAAGCCTACGTCTGCGTGGAACAGCATTCATCACCCCAACGGTTGAAATTTCAAAAACGCTAGAATATTTACTTTTTTTTATTGAGTGCATATTGCAGGAGTAAGAAAATACAGTTTTATGATGGAAGATGACAATTTTTTATTTCTTTCCAATCCTTTTCCACGGGAAAATTAGCTTCTTCTCAATCTACATCTGGGCCAATTTTCACTAAAATCGTTTCAGTAATTTAGCAAAAACGTTAGAGACAGACAAAGTACCACCGCATTTATAATATTAGTAAGCATTAAACTTTTCACAATCAATAAACATCGTTACATTGATATTATATCACTCGATACACTCTTGTAAAATATAGACCAGTAAAATAATAATTTAAACTAAGACAAAAACTCAACCCCTTTTTTAATGACAAGACTATTTAAGTAGGTCCTTTAATATCGTTGAGAGTACTTTAAAATACTCACAAACTCATTTTAAAATACTCACATACTATAAAATACTCAATTAAGTACTGATATTTTACTACAAATATGCCCCATGTCTGTGTTGTAAGACCTGGTTGTAAGAGACTCAAGATGTCGCACTTAACCTAAGATTGTGTTGAACCATAAAGAACGACATTGTTTTGGTACTTTTAACCCCTTTGTTATTTGTTAAATAAGTATTGGTTAAACA
The DNA here is from genome assembly GCA_018249125.1 of Asbolis capucinus. Taxonomy (NCBI): domain Eukaryota; kingdom Metazoa; phylum Arthropoda; class Insecta; order Lepidoptera; family Hesperiidae; genus Asbolis; species Asbolis capucinus. Next base: position 12,874 of record DWJZ01002245.1, read on the forward strand.
TAAGTTTCTTATTACATTTAAAAATTATATTTAGGGGTATAAAAGATTGATAAATATTAAATATTTTGGGGTAGTACTCGTACGTACTAAGCAGATTTTTTATCTGCCTAATTTTGTGCTGTATATCAAACCAGCAAAATAGAATTAAATTCAAGGATTTGATGAATTAATTAAAAACAGTTCTTTTAGGGCATGGATGCTTAACCTTTTTGACAGCCGGACGAAACTGAGGGATGATAAATTTACGGCGGGCCACTAATAATTCCTAGTTAATAATTTTTTAATACTTTCAGGACTAGCGTAATAAAAAAGTTCTAAAAACACTTGCGCGGGTCATTTAAAATCCGTTCACGGGCCACATTATGGCCCGCGGGCCTGGGGTTGAGCAGGCTTGCTCTAGGGTATAAGAAGTATTTAGTCTGTGTGTCTGTTTCATCAAAATTGTATTACTCTAATAAAAGATCTGCTTGATAAAGCTCTAGCAAGTTTCTGATTGAGAAACCGAAATTTAATAAAAAAAAAAAAATACTTACATGGTTTAATGAGTCGTCTCTCGAACGGGAGATTCTGGGTTTGAATCCTGCGAGTACTTCTTATTTTGAAGTTACCGTGATTAGCAGTACCGTGTAGGAAAAATATAGTGGGAAACCTGCACTCTTGAGAGATTCCCACACAGTTCTCTAAGGTGTGTGAAGTCGACATGTGACTGGCGTATACCTAGGTATATCTCTCGAATTGTGAAAGGAGTCCCAAGCCCAGCTATGGGGCTGGTTTCCAACGATGATGGGTACCTACCAAGGTACCTACCAAGGTTCCACAATACCAATTGTGGAAGAGGAACAAGAAAGTATTAAAAAAACAACTGAAATTTTGGGTATTTTTTACCTATAATAAATTGTTTCTTGACACAGATCTCACTCACAGGTAAGTGGCAATCATGAATAATATACTTATGATTTATTTTTAACATACATACAGACAAACTCATAGGTATTAGTTAGTGCAAAATATTATAATACAAAACTAATGTGGTAAAGGGGAAATTCGCTCCAATAGCTGTTGTATGGTTTCTGATTGCCCATCCATATTGAAAAATCAACCACAAGAATGTGGCTCAGCTACTGGGCCAAGTGGCTAGGATACCTTACACTTTGTATTAATTAGAACACACTATATTACTAGTCGACGCCCCTGGCTTCGCTTGCATACTGTGTTGGAGAACTAGGGTCCGTCCGCCGCTTCGCTCGCGTCATGTTCATAATTTCATTCCGTTCCGTTCCATATCAATATTCCTATATACCAAAATGTGCATTGTAAAATAGTATCCGATTTAATTAAATTTGGTTCACAATTTTAAAAGGTAGATATGCTGTCTCGTACTTTTATTTAGAACTACTGGAGACAAACAATCCTACGGTACATCATCTTTGTGTAACTCCAATGCGTACGCCAAACTCTCAAAGGGCAGATTTTTTCCGACTTAATTGACATGAATCGTTATATTTTAATAAAAATTACATAAATTCATTATTAATTGAAGCTTATATGTTATTATGATGTATAACCTATATTGCTGTAAAGTTTCATCCAAATCGGTCAAGTAGTTTTTTTGAAAAGTACCTAAAACATTCATACAATCTATTCATATCACAAACTTTCGCGTTTATAATATTTTTAGTAGAAAAGTAAAACTTTAAAATAATTGAAAGTAAAAGAAATAAATAATAGTCATTTCTTTTTTTATTATCTGTAGTAAAATAAATAATTGTTCGAAATGTTTTAAGTTTAGTAAAAAATTACTAAAACTTTTATTTTCTATAATAGATTTCAAGCTAGATATGACTTAGGAATAGTTTTTTTATTTATATTAATACATATTTATTTATTATTTAAACTATGTACAGTGTAATCCGATAATTAAATAAACTACACAACGTAAACTGAACTATACCGTAACTTCAAGTTAAAATGTATATTTTTACATTATTTATTTGTAATTATTGATAGAGACGGTGTATGTCTGGTCTGGTTTTCAGCTAGGGGAAAGATTTATGTGACATAATATCATATTTATAAATAGGAATATTCCCACTTTCTAAGTAAAACATTCACTAACACAATTTCTAATGAGATTCTGTATATATAACAATCAATGCGACTCTTCGTTGTAATCCAAACCAAATGTTTAGGCTTTGTTCGTACTATTTAGTAGATGGTTTATGTGAAGTTTACACAAAATCGGTAGAGTGGTTCTTCATTTATCACATTGATTGTATTTGTGGGGATTTTACTGTCAAATTGAACCTTTTTTCAGTCCACGCGGGTGGACGCTAGTATTGTATATTTTTTGTTTTGATAGAAATAGAATGGGAGGATGTTGGATACAAATGTAATGAAAAGAAGATATTTGATACAATATGGAGATACAGGGGCAGCAAAATTTTTATAATAGGTATCGTCATAACTTGTTATCACACTGTTTTATTATATTTCCTTTTACATGAATCAATAGACGTGGATTAGTAAAACCAAGCCAATTTGTTTTACTGACAATTGTATTATTTTTATGTACCACAGGGCTTATAAAGTAAAGAACAATGAATGTAAGTAAGCATAAAATATGAATAATGTAACATAATGGTTTAATACATTCCAGCATCGAGAATCTGCTGGCTTTCACCAAGGACCTCGTTGATGGCAAGTTGGAGCCGTTCATCAAGTCCGAGGCTGTGCCGGAGAAGAACGATGGACCCGTGAAGGTGGCTGTGGGAAAGAACTTCAAGGAACTGGTGACTGACAGCGGTCGTGACGCTCTGGTTGAGTTCTACGCACCCTGGTGTGGACATTGCCAGAAACTGTCCCCCGTGTGGGATGAGCTCGGAGAGAAGGTAATGTTGACAAAAAGAAGCTTATGTCACTCTCCAGATATCAAGCATCTTCACATTAAAAAAAACTATCAAACCGTCGCTCCCCTTCGAGGTAAAGATGGACAAACTTACAAAGACACACTTTAACATTTATAATATTCGTATAGGTTTATAAGAGAATATGAAATTTGTTATAGTTGTCAAAATGTTTGATACTTTTTATTAAGACCTTACTGCTAAATGAAAGAATAACCGTAACTAAATTCTCTTGTATTGTCTTAAAAGGTTTATTTTATTACTAGAAGCTGCCCTCCCTTCGCTTCGGAAGAGCCAGTTACTAAAAAAAAGTAGTTATTGTGATATAACTCTAAGAGTTAGACATACGGTATTGCGGACTTAAAGCTTATTTTTGGGGTATTTTTTTCACACGTTGGGTTACATTATCGAAGTTTCTTACGGAACTCTAACGTTTTTGAAAATTTTATAGCCTATGTTCATCAGGAATAATGTAGGATACTAATGGTAAAAGATTTTGAAAGAAAAAGATTTCTTTTTAAATCGGTCCAGTAGTTTCGGAACGTATTCAATTCAAACAAACAATCAAATCTTTCCTCTTTATAATATTAGTCTAGATTTACTAGTATGCACCGGCGTCGTGCGCGCGGTATGTTTATGAATAGTAGCTGAAGTGTTTATCCTGACTGCAATAAATGTATATTACTGAACCATAGTTAATTGGCAAAACATAAAAATAATAAATGGTAATACAAAGAACTGTTTGATACTTTTATGATTTTTGTTTTGTTTGCAAGAGACTAACTTTGCGGCGTTCTCATAACTTTTACTTTTTAATTCAGATCTGTTCAGCAGTTTTGCTTGAAAAAGTAACCAACATCCATCCATCTATCCTCACAGACTTCCGTATTTATAATATTAGTAGGATTTGTATTATATATAATATTTATAATGTTGTGTGATATAGGTATGTTTGTTACATGATAGATTTATTTTCAACAGTTAAAGGACGAGGATATTGATATCGTGAAGATTGACGCGACCGCCAACGACTGGCCCAAGTCGCTGTACGATGTCTCAGGTTTCCCCACCATCTACTGGAAACCCAAGGATAGTACCAAGAAGCCAGTCAGATACAATGTAAGTAATAAGACGTAATGAATAATCGATATCTTGCCTAGGACGACTCCCATACCATCCATAGGCCATTTGATTATAATAAACTAGGAGTTGCTTCTAGTATGCTGATCAAATAACTGGTAAATACTTGGCTTTGAAGGCTTCAACCTATTAATAACCCGCTATTTAGGACATTCTACCTACTGAGGTCTAAAAAGCCCTGCTGCTTCAAAGCGGATTGGCTGGGTTTAATGGCCAAGAGGGGTTTAATGGCAAAAGCGCCTGTACAAGATGTAATTCAACCGTTGAATGCTTTCAAGCAATAATAACCAGAACAGACGACTTTAATATTAATTACACTATAATATTAATTACAGGGTGGACGTGCACTTGAAGATTTCCTGAAATACATCTCAGAACAATCTTCCAGCGAACTTAAGGGCTGGGACAGGAAGGGCAATGAGAAGAAGGATGAACTGTAAACATTGTTGTGATGAGAAGCTTTCAATGAAAGATCTGGGAGTGAATGTGCTGCAAGCGAGAAGCGTGCCACTGGTATATTAAATTTCTCACTTGTTGAATTTCGAGGCAGTTGTGCTTTATTTACAACTTTTCACAAGGAAACTATTATTAGTCAGCACTTCCAACTCTTAGGAATAAGAATGAAACTATGTCGGATTTCAACAAGTGAGCTCTAATCTATTGAGAAAGATTTACCTGTATCATAATGTATGTGTGGATTACTAAGTCACAGATGGAGACACAAGTTAAAACATTGTTTTTGGTACCAGTGACAATATTATCATTATTAATAAAGTGTGAACGATATTGGGTAAATCTCTTATAGATCCTTGAATACAGTAATTTTTAAATGCATTTCTTTATATTTTGTCAGTGGGATAATAATAAATTAGGATTATTTATAGATTTTGTTTTATTTGTAATACAAAAGAATAAAATAGGTTAATTACTATCTTATTACTTATTTTTATATTGGATCAATACATCCATATTGTGTTAGTAACATTTTACTTAACCTATATTAGTTTGCCTAACCTAAACTAAAATAAAACTTAAAGTAACATACAGTGCTTGTACTCAAATGCTGCATGTGCAGATCATTCCAGCGTAACCAGAAAGGGCTGTCCAACTTGTACACCAATGTGCCAAGGATAACATTGCTGGTGCTCACGAGCTGGCTCATCATAGATACAGCACTTCTACGCACAATCGCACGAAATCATCCACACGGGCGCTCACAAACATTGCTGAAGAGCTGCAATGTCTAGGCCTCCTCAACACTGCCCTTAGCAGATTATTGTATTGAACGCGAAGGGTGCTGTATGTCCGCTGCGTGAAGTCAGTCCAAAGACTGCATGTGTAAACCAACTGACAGTATGCCCTAAATTACACTGGAATAGTACACCATGCAAATCTGCGGGCCAACATACTGCCTCGGACCGACAGACCCTTTCCTTAATGTCAAACACATTACTGTTATTGAATACTCTGATTATTAGTTTTCAAAGAACTTCTACCAGTATTTTCGAGACCAATTAGATCTCGTATTTGATTTTCATTACAGTACAAAAAGCATCTTCTGCCTTGAACAAAATAAGTTTTAAAATATATATTTCTCACAAAATACATGTTTTAAATTTGTTTTCAAAAAGATCTTATAATGCACAGAGTAAAGACATGCAATTTGTAGTTTTCTTTGTGATTATACTGAAAGTGCACTCTGGCAAGAAAAGTGAGGTCATAATTATAAAAGTTAAGGCTTCGGTGCTGCACACAGAGAAGAAATACTATTGTAAGACACAGAAGATATTTTAGATCCCATAACCGTCTGAACTAATTTCTAGTCACAGATTAAAAACAATTGCCAGCCAAAATATAAGTTGAGACTGATTCTATAAAAATAACAAAATTTCTGTAATATAAATATAGAAAACTAAACATCACTATATAAATTTATTATAAATTTTCTTCTCTCCAGTTTCCTATCCAATGAACAATCTTATCTACATTAGCATGCAGCTGCTCCTGTGTATCATTCTGTAGTTCCGTTACAATTTCAGGTTTATATGAAGACTGAGCCTCTTCTAATAATGTTTCAAATATTTCACATTGTATGTTATCTTCCAATTTTTTCCCAGTATAACCCCTAAAAATAAAATGATTCTTAATGCTGAATTTTTATGTACAATTATTTTTACATAGATAAATAAAATTTGTGGCAAGGTTTTGTACAAAAAAACTGCTTTAGAAAGCAGTTTTATCAGCCTGAAAATACCAATAAAAAATTGGCTTCTAAGGCATTCCATTTATGAAAATATAATTGTATTTATTTTCCGAATTCTTATTCCATTACTTACGAAAACAGTACATTTAACTTTACTAAAAATAGTACAACAGACTTCAAAAATATATGTATGTACCTATTATTTACTCACCTGGCTGTCAGTCTGTCGTACAAGGCTGTGTTGTTTGTTCTTACAACAAACACTCCATCAAACCATCTCTCAGGAAAAAATTCACATCCATGGTAATCCACTATGTTACCTCCCTTTGCCATCATGCCTTCCATAATGTCTAGCAACTGAAAGTATTGTAAAAATAATTAAGTGCTTTGTTTTTTTTTATGTTGTTTTAATGTGCATGTGTAAGAGTATGTCAATCAATGCACTACTGTAAACAGATTGTACAATATTTTCTAATATCAATCCATACAGCATTTCTAATATCGAGTCATCCATGTTGTCAGCATTAACCGCTATATCTAATATTTCAAGTTTCAGCAATTGCATAAATTTAAAATAAATACTGATCTAATGTAAAACATTTACTTTATCTTCGTTGAGATATGGACATTGGTACTCCGGGTCATATTCATCTAAACAGTTGTGTTCTTCTGCCAGCTTTGATACTTCCCTCCAAACAAATTTTGTTCTCTCTGAAAGTAGGCGACTTAATAACGACTTGCCGACACCAGGTGTTCCTGTGAAGAGAACGTATTGCATTAAAAAATCGAAAGTATTTGATATCATTGAAAACCTATTAAAAAACAATACAGACAGACAGGCCGGTTGGTCTAGTGGTTAGTGAACCTGACTACTACACCGGAGGTCGTGGGTTCGATTCCCACCC
>DWJZ01002246.1:0-20017 GCA_018249125.1 Asbolis capucinus
CGCACTTGGCTAGCGATGTGGCCTATGGCCTTAACCTTCTCATTCAGAGAAGAGACCCGTGATCAATAGTGGGCCGTGATGGATTGAAAGGATTACGTGTTCAAGTAAAAATACATTCTTGTAAATTTGAAGTAGTCATTTTATGATACAGCCATCAGCCATTTTTAATTTTAGTGTTTTACGAAGATTACTCATTAAGAAATTAATAGCTTATAAATGCTAAAATGTGATAAGTACATTATTATGATTGTATGTAACCCAAATTATTTTTTACTTAAAACAAAAGCATTACCATTCATCAACTGTAAAATATTGAACAAATCAATTCTGTTGTCATCAACAATTACAAAAATAAAATTTAAAAGCATTCAACATTTTCCACGCAAGTCCATGGCCTATAATGTATCAAACGCAACTTTAGCTAGAAGTTACCAATAAAAGTCAAACTTATCTTAATATACGCGTAATATTCTGTGAACTTACTTCTATGGCATGAGATTCAGCATCATTGGAATATATAACTGCCCTGGATTCGAGTCTCCACTTTAATGTGAGGAATACAGGCCGTGGTGGACCACGCTGATCAACTGCGGATTAGTAGACGTACTTTTGACACACGACCTCCCATTTGACACCAGCCATTATGTTATCATTGCCGGCTAACAGTTTTAGGTTGAATTTTTGACCGGGCAGATATTTATGTGACACATTTTTAAATTTTGTACGACTTTTGCTATAGTAAAAAATTATAGCGGAGGTTGGGCGGCGGCTAGTGGCAAAAAAAAATTATTTTTATTTTTTTATTTATTATTTTATTTTTATTAAGCGTTTCCGTGCTTCGCAAGGCACATAAACTCGGTCCTGGTTGTTATTCATAGATTGTATATTGTTATTCGGTCAGATAGCATACGTAACGTGTTTCTCAAACCTTAGACATAAAGATTTCCGACCATTGGCTACTAACCCCTCCACCAATCCGCACTGGAGCAGCGTGGCGGATGCTCTAGATCCTCAATCACGAGGACAGACCCGTGCTCAATAGTGGACCATTAAACAAAGCCAGCCCATTAGTTTCATAAATTTACCTGTTCACGATGAAAGCAAATAAAGAGGTATATTTTAGACGGTATGTATATATGTTTTGTTACCTGAGAACACCTAAACTATCATAATTAGATAAACGATGTACCATTTGTAATCGTCTTTGGCCACGTCACACGAAATTTAACATCCTTACCTCTGAAGGGTAAAGGTCATAATTAAAAAAAACCAAGCGTTCATATCTTGTTTCGATTGTAATCGAAAGTAAAGCAGGAGCTTCCAGTTTTCAGTTCGGTAGGAATGGGAAAAATATCTCGAGCTATACCCTATCCTAAGCTATAGAAACCTAAAGGATAAAGACGTTCGACCATTGCCACACACTATTCATCAATTCATATCTACACTATTCATCAATTCATATTGGAACATCGAGGTGGAGTATGTTAACAGCCTCGTTAGCAGAAGAAACCAGCTCAGTCCATCACTGGTCCTCACGGGAAAACGGCCCCGTTCAAGACGAACTTGGACAGGAGTGACGACCGCGAGAAAGCAGAACCTCCCGAACACCACATCTCCCGCGACCGGCATGACCGCAGAATTCAGTGCTGGGCTATGTCCTGTTCGTTCGCCGCTACTAAGGAAATCCTTGTTAGTTTCCTCCGCTTACTAATATGCTTAAATTTGGCTGGTGATCCTCTCTGATCTGAAGCCAACGATAAAAATAGAGGCAGACGCGATATCCGTTAGCGATATCGACGCCGTACAATCTCGTACCCTAAAAGGTCCATCAATAGTTTGATTTGTACAATTATCTGACTCCAAATTCTTCAAATCACCTCTTTAGCTTTCATTAGACAGTCTAGTACACATTACTGTAACATAAAATTGTCACAATGTTTCCTTGGTTATTAAATTGTATCCGCCTGAACAAACTTCGAACGCTGCTTAACGTAATTGAACAAGAGTGAAGAACGATTAATGTTTAGGAACTCTTAATTGGTTGGGTACATCGTTTATTCATGAATCTTTTTACAGACATGATCAAAGGACGTATGTTATGTGATTTACAAGGCGCTTGTGATGGTATGGTAGCGTACTGGTTTGTGCGTTGGTTTCTTGTGGTAGCGCAGGGGTCGAACGTTGGTGTCAATTGCTTCTGCGCTCCTCCAATTTTCAAAGGTATATATCACGTCAAAGTTGGCCAATTACCACTTGGATTAAGCTGGTTGCTAAAACCTGGCCATTTGGCAGCACTAACCGGAACGGCTTTATGTGCTCTACGAAGAAGAAAAGCCCTTTTAGTTATAAAACATACTAGAGTCCTTCAGTGACGAAGTAGCCTATATATTTTTTTTATATCAATAAGTTAGCGCTTGACTACGAAACCACCTGATGGTAAGTGGCGACGTAGTCTTTGATGGTGAACGCACTAATCTATATATCACTTGACCATCAACTATCACTACATAAAAACACTTAAACTCGTCACTCCGTTTCGAGGTAAAAACTTACAAACATAAAAACACATTTTCACATAGACGGATAAACATTGACCCAATTCATTAAAAAAGGCTTTCATCGTTTGTCAAAAGTAAAACAATTTTAATCATTTTTTAGACCGAAGCGACGCAAAAATATTCCTACTTTTGTTGGTTCCAAATTATGGACGGTAATGACTTCGCTGGACGTGAAATGAGGTCCACAAATGAAACTAAAGCGTCATTACAATGACCTGCGTGAAATGGAGAGGGCATTTTTATGTAAAACCTTTTTATTTCAGCTTTATTGGCGACAATAAAATTTTATGGAGTTGTCAACACCTCAAAAATGTGGTACTAGTGTATTCAATAAATAAATAATCAATTTTTATCTATTTTTCGGGGATAATAAGCCAACGAAAGCAATAAAATAAGCCCGCTGAGTGTAAAATTCACAGCACGACAGCTTCTTTCGATTGTAGACGCCCGAAAAGTTAAGCGACGCCTGGCGCGCTCGGTAGGAGGATGGGTGACCGTGGCAACAATTTTATGAGCGTTTTCGTGCTTCGGAGGTCACGTAAAGCCGTCGATCATTATTTTAGATAGGTAGCAATAATTATGTCACAGATCTTCGGGAGGCATAAAAGCTGGCAAGAGAGTTTTTTTGTTATTGAGGAAGTAACATTTTAAAAGGTGCCCGGTACTTTGGAAGAAGTACCGGGGTATGTGGGATTTTTACCCACTATTATCCCCTCGGTGGCCTGCCTCAGCGCTTTGTAAGAACTCCGGGATACTGGCACTAGACCTGGCCTTGCTCATTAATAGCCAAATACCGAGCCTTACATGGTCTTTCATCACTGAGGAGTCCTATAACAACCACTACGCAGCTCTGTGATGTAGAGGTTAGAGGCTAACAAAAATGCTGAAATTATTTATGCCATCCGAAGGTCTATAGCTTATCGACTTCTTTTCATCTACATATTTGACAGGCCTCTTGTTCTACTGGTTAGTGAACTTGACTGCTACGCCGAAGGTCGTGGGTTCGATTCCCACCCAGATCAAACTTTCCTGTGATGAGCAGGAATGTTTTTTCTATGGCTGTGTGTACCTATCTATATAAGTGTGTATATAAAAATATACATGTATGTTTATCAGTTTTCTGATCACCGTAGTACAAGCTAACGCTACGTTTAGGATCAGATGGCCGTGTGTGAGTTGTCCAAAGATATTTAAATCTAAAGAACACCGGAGCGGTAGATCCTAGGGTAAGTTACAGCTGGGATAGGCATTATGATGTGATAGATAAATGCTTATTCTCCGGCCATGGGCGTAATTTATGCGCCACCCGAGGCACAGGAAATCCTAATGTGGGTAGAAGTAAGAATCCTAGGGGTCACCATGTAAGTGTATTATTATTTATTTTTATTATAATATTTTTGACCTCTATCCACCGGCAAGTGAGGTCTGTTTGACCTCATAATTATTAACGTCGTCCGCAATTATTCAGTTACCCTATATCCAGGTGTGCTATTAAATAAAAGCGGTGTCATTACCTTGATTTCTGTCGTTACAACATGCGAACGTAATTTATGAATATCCTTTTTTATTTGTATTGAGTTCCCTATTATGGTATGAATATTATTTTATATTGACAAATTATTTTGAAACTGGTAAGCCAGATATATAATACTGTATATATATATATATATATATATATGAACTATAGTTCAGTTCGTAGACCTAACGACTCTATTCATTTGTAACCGCATCGAAAATTATGATGAAAATTTCAAGTTAAGGAGTTTTCCGCTTAAGAACTTATTCTCTGTGAAATTTATATTATTTCTATAAAATCAAAAATACGTTTAATTTCGGACTATATAAATATCGGACATTAAGAAACAGGTGGTACCATCTATTATTCTTAGTTTGATAAGCTTATACTATAATTACCGCCAGTAATTATCGAGTAGAATTCGGCCTTCTAGGTAGCATCTATAGGTAATGTGTTTATGAAGATACATGGTTGGACTCGACAATTAAAAATTAAAATAAATAATAACACAGTATAGATATAATATGATTTGTATAAACAATTACATAACACAGACAAATATAAAACATATCCAAAGCAATTTTATTTCCTGCGCGTGCAATCACGCACCAGCTCTCAAGGTTTGTTTTTGGGTAATAAAACTAGATGGCGTCACTGATGCGAACGAAATTTGTATCGAATCGAACACGCAACCGCTTTGAAGGTTTGTTTTTAGGTAATAAAACTAGATGGCGTTACTGCAAAAGAAAATTTGTATATACATTCAATTACTGGTTTATTAGTGAAATGTATTTAAGTTGACCTGATATCGTAAAAGCTATTGTCCTATATCCATGTCACCTACATAGAATTGAGCTCCGTCACTCCACTGATTACTCCATGTTAAGTAATTGCTTAATTCTTTTGCTTTTTGTGAGTAATGGAAGTGTGAAATGTGACATGTTAAACACGCAAATGAATTTGCCTTTTCAAATTAGAATAAGAGGTTTGCAATGCGTTTGTTTTCATATTCCAGTTCGGTTGCAATAATTTATTGAAATGGGGGTAGTTTTTTAACAAGGATATGTTCAATTAATCCTGTTTATCACCACGCTGGACAAGTGCGGATTGGCAGACTTCACACACCTCTGAGTTTCGCAAACTCCCCGCCATGCAGGTTTCTTCACGATGTTTTCTTTCACCGTCATAACGAGTGATATTTAAATGCTTAAAACGCGCATAACTCCGCGAAGTTAGAAGTCCGCGCCTTGGGATTCGGCCCCGGACCCCCCGAGTAGGAAGCCGAATTCTTAACCACTAGGCTATCACTGCTTTTGTTGCAAAATAATCAGCGCTAATTGTATCGCCTTAACACATCAATGGCCCACTGCTGAGCACTGGTATCTCCTCTAACTAGGAGGCCTAGAAAATACTCCACCACGCATCAATACGGATTGATGGCCAACCCAAGATTCGGAAGTTTTTATGCCACCTGAAGACCTCCAACATAGCTTAACGATTGCTAATGATAATAACTGAACCCAACAGGTTTACGTGCCTTCCAAAGCACGGAAGCGTTCATGAATTGTTTGTCACTAGCGGTCACCCTTCCTTCTACCAACCGCGCCCGGTTTTGCTTAACTTTTTTGATTGCGTACAGTCGTAAAAAGCTGCCGGGCGATACACGCTTCTTACACTTATCGTTAATAACGTGGTCCGTATCTAGGGTTGCCAACATTTTATTTGTTTTAATATATATATATTTTTAAAGAGTATAAAAATATATTATAGTAGTATAATAGTAAATATAGTATGTAGTATAAATATAGTGTTTTATGGAGAGAATACAAAATAGTTACATTTTTAACTAATTTGTTTAAAAAAGCATTGTTTTTTGTTCCACGCACACGCACATGATCTTAGTCGAACGGAAGGAGCGCTCAAAAATCTTGAATTTTTTTTATTAGGTTTAGTTGTGCATAATATAAACATTGATATGTTGTACTGAAATATAGTATTTTCGCGTACTATATATTTCTTGTACAGTATATGGTATGGATTAAAATACAGTACAATATAATATAATATAGTACAGTTGGCAACCCTATCCGTATCCCACATTGTCAAAGCTTGTTATTTTTCCTGTTACAATTCTAATATAGTTGTACAGAAACACGCCTCATTTAGACCGATGTTGAACTTAATGGTTGTGACAATTTTCCGTTATTTTCTCTGCTTTTATTTTCGATTGTGATAAATGGGAAGAAACGAAATTTTGTAGAGTTATGACCTGGCAGATTCTTTCAAGTTATATTTATCTAACTATTTTCTATTTAGTGTTTTTATGTAAGGTATTCCAGACTAATAAAATGCACCTCTGACTTTGGTTAATGGTTGCATGTCTAGCTTTAAGTATAATTTTTCTGTATGTTTGTATGTCACTGAACTTCTCCTAAATGGCTGGACTGTTTTTTTTTATGCATTTAGGTGGAGTCCTGGCTGGTTTAGATTCACAAATCAGTCCGGTAGATGGTGCTTTAGTCGGTATCTACGTTATTAATTAATACTGCAACTAAATGGCTAATTTTGGTTTTGAAATATTTGCGGAATTTCAGGAGAGGATTAAAGGTTAGAAAAAAAATTGTCTTGCGGTACGAAGTTCGCCAAGTCAACTAGTGTATTATATGAATCTATATTCTGTTTGTTCTTTTACACTCTTTTAAGTTAGCTAGACTACAATCTCAGCTGAAAGGTGGCGATGTGGTCTGGTAAGGCAAACGAATATACTAAAAGCCTATTACTCTTCTTGAAGACATTTACATAATAATCAGATTAGAACACCAACATGGGCAACGGGCGAAAGAAAGTAAACAGGAGGCACTTTTATAAAAATATTACGGAATTACAGCTAAATACATTACATACATGTTTAATATAAAAAATATAATTACAAATATAACAAGGCTTATTAAAAATATTTAAACATACAAGCATTAATAACAGATCCCTAATACGAAGACACCTAAATTTTCATAACTATGCTATTAATTGTTGAGGAGTTCCCTTGTCTGGAGCCAATCCTGAACGTAGTATCAGATCATGTCTTTCATAAAAATTGTCACCAGGACTGAAGGTGTATGTAAAAATTTCAGTTTCGTAGTGTAAGAGGAAGTGGGTCTAATTAAGCTTGCAAGATTAGACCCGTAACAAACAAATATACAAATATACTAACATACTTATATGCAAACATGCTCTGAAAGTTGAATAAAAGCTTGTATAAATGAACTTTCCAGTCCTTCGTGTTTCGTATGAGGAAAGATGCAAGGCGCTTTCGGAATCAGTGGAATGCGAACTACAAAGGGATGGATTCCCGCCGTGCATCGGCTCGTTCGATGGTGGAAAGGGGATGGGTGAATGAAATTGTGGAATTCCAGCACAACATTGTTTTTTGTTTTTAATTTTAATTACCGTTATTGTTTTCCAAGGCAAAGAAAGCACCTAAAATTACCAAAGCAACCTAAATAATAAATTAAAAAAATAACTCAGGTATAATAAACAGTTTTCTAATACGACTCGTAATTTTAATACCTGGGTTAAACGTGATTTCCTGAATACTAAACCTGATTACATGTTACGGTTCGCTGGCGGTGAGTAATTAGATCTAATACCTCGCATATCGTTATATTACATAGAACCTTTATAACAGCAATATGCTAAATTATAAATTTACAGCCATTTTGAAGTCAAAGTTGCTTTGTTTGTATCGATCGGTAAAGTTATGCAACAATTTTCACGTTTGCTAGGATGATAACTGGTTTGTTTCAGAGCAAACTTAAAACCGTTGGTAGCAATTTTTGTCGTTAGATAACAGTGATTAGCCATGTCGGAGGCGTTCGGGAGCATAAAAACTTTCATCCGTAACCGTCAAGCATCCATAGCACCTGAAACGCTAAAAATAATAACTATTTTTTACTGTTCGTAGCGCCTAGAATCTTAAAAATAATAACTATTTTTCTACTGTATGTGGCGCCTGCAAACTTAGAAATAATAATTATTATCATGGTATCCATAGCGCCTGGAACCCTAAAAATAATAACGATTTTTCAACTGCATGTGGCGCCTGCAAACCTAGAAATAATAATTATTATCATGGTATCCATAGCGCCTGGAACCCTAAAAATAATAACTATTTTTTATTGTTCGTAGCGCCTGGAATCTTAAAAATAATAACTATTTTTCTACTGTATGTGGCGCGCCTGCAAACCTTGTAATAATAATTATTATCATGGTGTCCATAGCGCCTGGAACCCTAAAAATAATAACTATTTTTTTATTTAACAAACTTCTCATATACTATTACAACTGTATTTTATATCTGCCAAACTGTACAACAGTTTATCGGCAAAGCTCTCGTGGATCTTAGTAACAATGTATATAGTTCAAAACAGAAACAATTTTTCATATTTTTTGTTTATTTTTTCATAATAAACGGATTAAAAAAAAATTATATACCAAGATAAAAAAAGAACTAAAAATAAACAATGTAAGAACAAATATAAAGAAGATTATGTACAGTGTCTATACCAATAATTATAATTATGTGCATGCGAGCGTTTGTGTATGTTTGGGTGTTTACACTGCCGAAAAAATATGATATATTCGAAAAATATTTATCGTCAAGTTGAGTTTAGTTAATTACTTATCGCTCGACGGCATGGATCAATCCGGTGTGACCGGGCGAGTTCTCTCTGTTATTAGGAGATTATATGAGCTTTGATTAATAATATACTAGTTGTCTCATATGGAAAAATAATACAAAATACCGAGAACATCTAGTTGTAATATTGATCGAAGAACTAGAGCTAAAAACTACATGACATATTCCGTACTATGAAGCTGTCGGATCTAATTGCTATTATTAGATAGGAATTGATAAAACACGTCAGAGTTCTCGTATCTTCCGATACCGATCGATTTGGGTTGGTCAGGAATACCTTCACCAAACTGGATCAGCAGTCTCGTGTGTAACATGCTCTGGGATTCCTTGATTAGTTAGAGAGACACAGAGAGAATGAAATCTTTGCCTGTTTCTCAATTTGATTTCACTCCAAAAATGAAACTAAAGTCGTGATTGCAAAATTATCCCGACATTTTAATGGTTGGCCCAATCGCTAGACTCCGTTAGTCTTCTTATTAGGATATAGATTCAGAAACAGAATACGCGTCTCGGTCCCGGGAATACCTCAGAAAGAAGCTCATTTCGTATCTCGTACGTGTCTAGTTGAGGACGAACGTGCGCACCGAAACGTGGGGCGTGAAGGATCGTACGTCATTTCTAGTACATTATTCGTCGACCAATGGCCTGTGTATGCCGGTCTAGTGAACCGAAGGTAATATTGGGGCTGATAATTAAATGAATTATTTGTGATCGACTCGTTTAGCTTGAAAGGACAGATATTGCCAAACTCTTTAGGTTTTCTAAGCCTTAGTATTACTCCGGTAGTTTGTCATATCTTTGTTTAGCAGCTATTAGGTAAACACTAATATTTTTCGTAGATAATGGCTTTTAGAGCATTAAGACTAAGCAAATCAGAAGTGTTAACAAATCGGTGCAAAAGTTCGTTACCCGAACAACAGGATCTGAAGTAGAATGTCATGCAATTCTAATTTCCATAAAGTTTTCCATGTTAGATTGGATGTTGCATATTAAGAGTTTCATACAAAGTTCCCAAAGATCTGTGAAAACCTTGCGTTTGAAAACTGCTCCCAGTTGAGCTAAATCTAGAGTTCATTGATCCTTTTTATCATTTATATACACTATTAAGGATAATCGAAAAACGCCACGTCAAAAATCACTCAAAATTACATGAAACTATGAGATAAGTGCTATCTTTATAACAAAGCGTCATCAAGATCGGTACATACAATAAAAAATAAATATTAAGTATAAAGATAAATAAAAAAAAATACTATTTAACTCAAAAACTACTCCACATATCGCACAATTTTACACGGAACTCTGTGACAAGCACTAACACATTACAATAACCATATTTTAAACAAAAAATTAATATAAAAGATCGGTCTACTCAATAAAAGGTTCTGAAATAAGATATATGAAAGTATACTAATTCAAAACGGCCTCCTTTTTTCAGTCGGTTAAAATATTTGTAACATAATTATTACAAATATTTTAACCGACTGATTTTAATAAGAGTAACTGTATCTTATTTCAGGTTATAAATGACCTGAATACCACAGTACCACAATATTCAATCTTCTCTAATTCACAAGAATTCTTATTATTTGAAAATATCATCAATCAAATTACTTCACCAGAAACCCATTCAAGATCATCTGAAAAATAAGACAAAACAGGCTTCGAGATTAAACTCGTGAAAATGCAGTGTTACGAAGGATAAAGGATTTTCTGCCATCTTTTCTCAATAAAACCTTTTGTCTGGAGGTCTGCTCTAACAAGATAATGGCTTTATTATAGACAACACATCGCTTTCAGCAGATATCTATAACAAAAAACTTCAATATGTCGGTAATCTTAAAAAGATGAAGCTTTTTATTGAAATTCTATTAAGAATAAGAAGAATATTAGAATGAAGCTTTAACCTAGTGCGAAATACTTCCTTGGGAAGTCGGTTGAATATGTTTTAAAATATTTTAACCATGTTGCAGGCATGCTTAACAGAACCTTCAGGTATAATTTAGGTCAAATTCATACCGGTGTAGGAATATACATTAAGTAACTTATGACTTTATAGTTACAGTTTAAAGTACACAAGAAATCTTCGACAGATGATGACGTATTCGACAGATATACATACATACATAATTTTAGACGTCTGTAACTACTTTATCGTTTCCCGGGATGGAAGGGAAGCATACTGTAACCTTTCTCGGTAAATGGACTATCCAATAATAATAACAAAAAAATATTTTTTTTCATACACAGTACACGCTGAGATTAACACGTTGAAACGAACTTTTTAGCTTTTTAATATTTTAAAGATTCGTAAGGCAACCTTTGCCATTTACCCACAGCGTACTTTGAACATGTTGAACTGATATTACGGGACACATTTCTGCTTCGTGAAGCGACGCAATTGCTAGCGATGAAATAAAATGTAAACATACGCAATAACATGGCTTTGAAGGCCTGTAAACGCAAATACGTGGAATGCATACCAAGAACAAACAATAAAGATATATTCTTCTATTTATCCTAAAAGTCTTGTATACTGATATCTATATGTCGTGTAATATTATTTGCATATGCTATAATAACGGAATGATTTGAAAGATAGTCTTCTGTTAATATCTCAAAACTAAATCTGTACGCTCTAATTTTAAAAGCGATGTGCGTAGAAATTATTTGTCATCTATGGTAGTGAAATAAACTTCGTTAAGAAATCTGTGTCTCTGAGGGTTATCATAAAGTTTACAAATGTGTTTAAAATGTACCGATTTGATTTGGGCTGACAAACAGAATTTTCTTTAATTTTTTTTAAATAGATTCTCAAACAAGGTTTATTAAAATACTTAAATACACAAGCTTTAATTATATATCAATAATACAAACAAACACACACAATACACACAAAATTTCATATGTTTATCACGAAAAGTTACCTTGACGGGAGGCAATCCTGAACATAGTATCAGGTCATGCTTGTCATTAAAAATGCAATTTCATTAGGATGAACTTTATCCAAAATTTTTACTTCATAGTGTAAGAGGAAGTGGGTCTAATTAAGCTTGCAAGATTTGACCCGTAAGAAACTAATATACAAATATACTAATATACAATGCAAGTTAAGTAAAGCTTGTAAAAATGCAAGATTTGACCAGTCACAAACAAATATACTTTGCAAGTTAAATAAAAGTACAAGATGTATGTACAAGAAACTTTTTAAGGCAAGTTTTTACAAAGGCCTAGTTGAATCGAATCAACGGTAGTTACTTGTCGGAAAAATATAATAAACCACTTGAAATAGATTTTCAATTTATATAAAAATAAAAGGAAATATGAGTACTTTTATCCAATTACACTGAACAGAAATATCTCGTTACCTTGGAAACTTGAGAAAAATTAGATTGTTTGATAACATTTGTAGGACTTAATCTTTATTTCGGTTTGTTTGGCTTCAACTCATTATATTTCACCTTGTACTGAGGAGTTCTGAGACACTTTCCACAGTGCTCCAACATGGATTCGCAGGGTTTACGGGTTTTTTAACCATCTGAGGATTCCGACAAGGTTGAAAAACCTGCCATTTAAAAACATTAATCTAGACTAATGACATTTCGTGCCCTTGCGAAGTCCCAAGCAACTTGTGCCAAAAGCGGTTATCATTGACCAACCACACCTGCTGCAAGCCGTGGTATAAGCTCTTCGTTTCTTGTTAAATGAACTGTACACCTTAAATTTGAAATCGGTGAAGAAATTTTAGAAGAATCTTTCATACTCTCTCAACCCATCACGGCCCACTATTGAGCACGGGTCTCTTCTCTGAATGAGAAGGTTAAGGCCATAGTCTACCACCCTGGCCTAGTGCGAATTGGCAGACTTCACACACCTTTGAGTTTTGCAAACTCTCTGGCATGCAGGTTTCCTCACGATGTTTTCCTTCACCGTTATAACGAGCGATTTTAAATGCTTAAAGCGCACATAACTCCGTAAAGTCAGAATTGCGCGCCCTGGGATTCGAACCCGGGCCCCCGAGTCGGAGGCCGAATTCTTAACCACTAGGCTATCACCACTATAATATACAACTAATTAATATTTTAAAAATTTAATCTTTATACGCAACATTTTTTTGTATCTTTGATAGATATGTATGTTTATGAGTTTCTTTCGTCGTTTCTTCTCTTCTTTGTTATGGTTCCAGCACGTAACAGTGTTAAATTCCGAATTGACGTTTAGAAGTTAACTAAAAATACTAATATGAAATAAATGATTTCACTTTGAAATAGTCTAACAGTTTTTTCTTCTAAATTGTGTATTACAAGCTAACTTAACTTGATTCGATAAAGGAATATATCGTGAAGAAACCTGCATTCCTGAAAATGGGATTAGGAGAAATGAGGAGAAGGAGAAATTTTAAAGTTATGGGATTAATTTTGGAGATATATATATCTTCTATTTGAACGTAATTTAATTTATTATTTTATAATAAACGTATGTCCAGCAATACGTACTTGGCCAGCGTGGTGGTATGGCCTGTACCTCTCACATTGTGAGTCAAGACCCGAGCCTAATACGACCGTTAAGGGTTGCAATATTAAATTAAAAAAAAACTAAAAATATTTTTTTTTAACTAGAATAAGTGAATGCTTGACATAGATCCCACCTGATGGTGTGTTGTCAAAGATGTTGGACACACTAACTTAGTAAATGGCTATTCACTCTTCTCTTGAAAAGTTTGTTTGTTTTTGAATTTAGAATTAATAACTGACTTTTTTGAGAAAAGCTGTGTATACGATATAATTAATTTGTCTTTTTTTAAATTCTGTATTATTATAAGGGGTTTTGTCACGCAGTGACTATGCCACCCCTGTATGACCTGTTTACAGATATATCTACCGCAATTAATTAAAAAGTTAGCTTACAAAATACTTCAACTTGTAACAACATTTTAGTCTCGTCCGATGATGGTTAAGTCAAAATGGTGTTACAATTATATTCGGCTAAGATATCCTTTGTCTCAGTGACTCGTTAAAATTTATCTTAATTTTGATTTGTTATTATAATACAATCATTTTTATAATGAAAGTATCTATTTTGTGTATCTAGTGTTGTGTTGTGTCGTGTTGTGTTATGTTGTGTTGTGTCGTGTTGTGTTGTATTGTGTTGTGTTGTGTCGTGTCGTGTCGTGTCGTGTCGTATCGTGTTGTGTTGTGCTGTGTTGTGTTGTGTTGTGCTGTGTTCTATATTAAAGGTATCTACTGTTTTTTATGAAAATATATTTAGCTTAAATTGGACTAATTCATAAACTACGCTTTTTGTTAATTCTGACTCTTCTCTCCTGTAGATTAAAAGAGATATATGACGAAAAGAACCGGGATCTACGGCTATCTCGTCTCTTCTCTCTCTTGTCATCGATGTCTCCTCAAAGGTCGGAAACGCTCAAAACATATTGACCAGTAACCATTCTCCTCCGATTACGCCCGCTTTTGCTTAATTTGGATTATCTAATAGTGTTACTTAAATAAAAACGGATTTCATTAAAGACAACAGGTTCATGCATATCCTGCAAACATTCTGACAATATTCTCTACTTATGATTTAAGAAAAAACTAATTAAAAAGATTAAAAAAATCAATTTTATTTGGCAGCAACCAGATTTTTAAATTACTCATAACAAGCAAACAAACTACATATATCTAAACTTCAAAATAAATAAGTTTATAGTCTCTAATAAAAAAAAAACAAATTTAAATTCGGAATCGTCAACTGTCAAAAGTTGTAATCACCGAATCGCATCGTTTCGGCCGCTCCCCACGAGCGCAGCTGCATTGGCCAAGGTCAGTGCCATTGTACCGAGTGCGTTGCCCAAACGCATACGAAAAATTCACGCACACATGCGAAATAGTCTGCGAGTGTAGTAGTGGGACCAACGACAAAAAGTATCCGAATTACTCGGCACAGAATATATGAGTTGATAGAACTGGTTAATATTTTTTTTGAGACTTCAATCTTTATATACTGCATGATCTTTCAAATCACACGCGATACATTGATAAATCAATTAAAAAAAATAAAAAAAATCATTATTTATCTCTTCATTAGGAAATAACTTTCTGCATTACCTGCGCGTCATGTGCTTGGTATCCTACTAACATATTTGGTATTTGGTTTTATCAGGCGTTTTGTATTTTATTTATATTTATTCTACCCATCTGCTAACAAAATCTGTCTGTGTGATTTTAAACTTGTCTTATTCATAGAAATAAAGTAAAGTTTAATACACCTAAATATAAACGTAAAATGGTATATAGAACGTTACTAATAAAATAAAATATAAATTTATGTTCTAATTAAAGTAATTAAAATACATGTAAAAAGGTCCCATTGGTACAGTACCCAAGATGCTGGCACAAAAATAATTGATTCTTTTTAACGTAAATGTCAACAATTCTAACCACCTACTACAACTAAAATCAAGAACGTAATACGTAAAATCAAGACTTTAAAATATAATATACTACACGCCTCTCTGTATTCTTGATCTTTGCAAACGACAAACAAAAAATCACCAACCAGTCAAAGTACCCGAATTGCATTCGATGCACTCACACATGCGCACGCGCATTTAAGTCAAGACCAAGAGTAAGGTCATGGTCTCGGATTCGACTGTTTTCGGCCGTGTTCGCCGCCTGCGACGACTTTTGTACTTTTTACATCACTATTTAGGGTAGGTTAGGTACCTCAGTAAGGTTTGGCGGTCACGTGAATGGACGAAATCCGGTTTTTATATATTAGAATGTTTTTGTGTTAGGTACTCTGTGCTTGCGCGGGAAAACGTACATACAATATAGAGTACTGTAATGTGTAAAATGACAACTTATGATGGGAAAGATTAAAAAAAGAACACCTAAAAGATTAAAATATATATATATATATATTCTGTATTCTAAGTTATCTATGATTATGCATAAATCGACTCTGTTTACATTTAAATAACAGTTTCGCGGTTTTATGTAGATAGAGCTAAGTGGTCTAAATTTCTAATACGCATAGTTTTCGTTATGAAAGTGAATTTTAGTATACCTAAATAATGCATGTTCATTAAAAAAATGTGGTGATAGTATATGTGTTCCTATTGTTTCAAATTGTAAGTTCATATCGCATTACCAAAATAAATGTTCGATTAGACGTAGATAGGAGCGATAAAAATAATTATCATAACTTTATTTCTGATTTAAAAATAATAGAAAATAAATAAGTTTGATTAATATTAGTCACGATAACTAAGTATATACTTCACTATAAGTATTTGAATTAAAGGTAGGTGAGATGTTAAGTAAGATATTAAAGAAATGTAATGTCAATGACTTGATTTGCAGTGGTTCAAAAATAGAACGTCAACGTTCATGTACAGACAGCCACCAATTTTAGGTTTAACGCGCCAAAACTGGTTCCCGCCATTTCTTTGAGCGGTTTTGAGCGCAATCGCCATCTTGATTGTTTTGTTTTTAAATTTTAAAACCTCGGCCTTGGAACCAAGTGGCCCGAGTCTGGCGAAGACGAAATGTGTGCAAGTTAATGTATTTTTTACTGAACTATTTTGTATGTTACTTGTGGTTTTCTGGTTGTAATAATGTATTATGTGCGTACAATTTTCTGTTGTATCATATTTTTGTCGAGTTTGTGTCTATACATTTTGGAATACGACAATAAATGACATTTGGCTGATGTGCCCTCGAGTTAAGAAATTGTCTTGTTCTTTGTGCAATTTGGGTCTTGAGGTTAGTGGTACCAGGGCTAGCACAGCACATAATTATCTTTTGAATTGAGGGTTACTTACTGCATTTATCAACCATTTCATAATGACTATGATAGTAAGTTTACCCATGTTAACAAAATTAAAATCTGCTCACTACTGGTTAAGAATTTGGCTTCCTACTCGGGGGGTCCGGTACGAATCCCAGGGCGCACACTTCTGAATTTTCGGAGTTATGTGCGTTTTAAGCATTTAAATGTCACTCGCTATAACCGGTGAAGGAAAACATCGCGAGAAAACCTGAATGCCGAGGAGTTTGCAAAAATCAAAGTACGAAATCTGCCAATCCGTACTTGGCCAGCGTGGTGGACTATGTCCTTTACCTTCTCATTCAGAGAAGAGACCCGTGTTCAATAATGGGCCATCATGGGTTGATATGACGATGAACTGATTAAAATTGTACCCATTCCTCTTCATGATTGATATGCAAACATGCAAAGTTAAATGGGTTTATAGCAACTACACAGGATCTGTGTACAAAATCTGTACTAAGGAGTGATTTAAGTGACCAGTAACGACGTAAAGTGTGACTGTGTGACCGTTTTGATGTGATCGCTCGTGCGCTGTAGACTCGTACTGTATAGTTCGTATTGCTCATTTTGACTAAACTTTTAACACAGTTAATTTTTTAATAAATATTTTTGGACAACTCACATACTGCCATCTGACCCCAAACTAAGCGTTAGCTTGTACTATGGTGATCAGATAACTGATAAACATACATATTTATTTTTAAATACATACTTATATAGATATTTACACCCAGATACAAAGAACAAACATTTCTGTTCAACACAGAAAAGTTTGACCTGGGTGGATATCGAATCAACGACCTTCGGTGTAATAGTCAGGTTTTCTAAATGCTAGACCATGTATTTTATGTATTTTTTAAAACCAACAAATTACAGGTTTAACATAATATATTATGCTGCAACATCTTTCAATATCGCAATTAACGAGTATAATACAGATAATGAATAAAAAGTATTAATCAAGTTTTAAAATATAATTTTGACACGTTACTCTTTACAAGCATTTATTTAACTTGCAGTGTATGTTTATATATTAGTATATTTATATATTTGTTTGTTACGGATCAAATCTTGCAAGCTTAATTAGACCCACTTCCTCTTACACTACGGAGCTGAAATTTTGCATACTGCTTCTGTTCCCATGACAATGTATTTTTAAGACAAGCATGACCTGATACTACGTCCAGGATTGACTCCAGGCAAGGTAACTCCTCAACAGTTAACAATACTGTTATGAAATTGTATGTACTACTTTGTATTATGGATCTATATTTAAAGCTTGTGTTTTTAAATATTTTAGTAAACCTTGTTTATAACAGATTTTGTATGTCTGATAGTTGACTCCAGTATTCTATTTTAAGTATCTCCATAGCTTTCAATTTATTATTTTATTTTATTTAACTCACTACACATTATAGAATAAAATTTCTTTACCGAGTCTTTCTCTTCGTTTGCGATAAACTCAAAATCTACTACACAGAATTTCGTACGGTTTTTACCAATAGCTAGGGCGATTCCCAAGAATTTTTAAGTGTATAATTTGTTAAAGTTTTTCTAAACTGTTTACAATATAATTGGTGAGAAATTCGGTAAAATTCAAGCCATCCATAACATACCACGATGCCGCGAGCGGTCCGTAGTTTTATACAAACGCATTTTTATTCTAAGTATATAAGTAGAAATTGTAAGAAATAAAAGTGTTTTAAATCAACGCCAGCGAAGAATCAAAATCCAGACTATTTAGCAAGCAGAATACCACCCAACAAGGCTACAATTGCCTACGATAGTATATTATAAACTACAAGTCAGTAAGCAATAAAATACATATTAAATTCAAAACTTAATTAAATGAGTAACGCCCTAAATAATTTAACATTAGACTCGATAATAAAAGCAATAATTTTATTAAAACACCTACCTATTGACATTTCCGATGCGTTCAAAATAAAGACTTATTCTTATCTGTTTCCACGGTGACAGCTGACAGCTGCCTGTCAGTTTTAATAAGCCATGTTTCTGTTGTAATGGCGGGAATAATTTTGAAATGCGAATTCAGTTTATTTATTATAATCGCTTATTGGTTTTAACTTTTATATATGTCAAGAATATTTGTTTTTTAAATAATCATATTCAATTTGTATTTTAATTAAAACCTATTTTAATATTATATTTCTTGTATCTACAAGAGATACAAACAGAAATATATTTAAGTGCACTGCTACTTGACTTTTATAAGTACTTATAGTCCGCTTTGCAAATAATGTATTTTGAATAGAAAGAAAAGAGAGGAGAGCAAGAGAAGAGTCCTTTACTTAGCGCTGCGCTGTAGAAATGCCACATACCTAACCCTGTGTCACTCCCACGGCACCGGGAACCTTTTGAAGGTTTCCCCCTTGATATAAAAAAAGATATGTGTGTTCACATCCTGGGTAATGTCAAATTTAAAGGAGAAATTCCTGCTAGTAACTCTGCTAAAAAATAAATAACAAGTCATAAAGAAACATATGACACAAAAGAAGCTGAGATCCCCATTAACCAGGTGGATGATATCCAAAAGCGAGCATCCACTGGATTCAGAAGACTCAGGATCGATCAGCAGCTATATCAACTTTGATTCTTACAGACCGATGGATGGAAAGATTGAAAATGATGGGAAGAGATGAACTTCTTCCTGATGTATTCCCCGCGCACCTAGTCACTAAAGTCAAAGGCGAGCTCAACAAAATGGTGTCTTCTTCGAAGCCAATGCATTGGTGACTCCCCTATTTTTACCCGTTTTCATTTGTTTTCACTTAGCACAGATTTTAGCTTCTAAAATGGTGCCAGAGGCTGGAGCAGCCCGCTGCTGGGCGTAAGACCGTTGAGGCAATCCGTTCAGTTTTAGGCCAGTGGTTGACAAGGCGGCCCGGCCCGATGATGTTCCGTTTGGCACAGATGCTATCCGGGTATTGCTTTGGGTATCTGTGTTGAATTGTGGGTCGCGAGCCGACTGCTGTCTGTCACCATTGCGATGCTGGCCAGGGCGAAGACGCCCAGCACACACTAGAGGACTGTCCATCCTGGGCGGAACACCGCGCTGAGCTACGCGCTGTTATGGGGGACGACCTTTCGCTGCCGACCGTTTTAAAACGCATGGTCTACAGTGAAACGTCATGGCGGTGCAGGCCTTTGCGGAGACCGTCATGCTCCGTAAGGAGCCGGTGAAGAGGGAGTGTGAGGACACAACTTCGCCATCTGCCGCCGGCGCACAGAGCGCCATAAGGCTTGCATCTCCTGCCCCCATAATAACAGCCGGTCGGGCGACGGATATGGGAATTCGTCCTCCGACGCAACGGCTCGGGTTGAAAGGCATGCCAGTGTCGAGCACGCCTTTACCCAAGCGGGAAATTGAAGGCCGACGGGCCATCCCGCAGG
>DWJZ01002247.1:0-20013 GCA_018249125.1 Asbolis capucinus
AAAAAAGATATGTCAAAAATAAAAACATCCTTCAATGGCAATTCGTTATGCTGATAGGAAACGGGGGCAGCTACACACATCCGATTGCGATAATATTATTTCAAGTGATTTCTTACATTTGCCAGAACGTTCTAGGCAAAGTATTTTTCAAAGGTCGAGAATAAGATTTGGTATGTATAATTTTTTTTTTAAATTATCTCAGGACAAGTCACAAACGCCCATCTGATCCCAAACTAAGCATTTTTTTGTACTACGGTGATCAGACAACTCATAAACACACATATATGTTTTTAAATACGTACTTATATAGATATTTTTATTACCTAACTACCACTATATCACCGGGCCAGTCAAATATTTGTTTTATTTTAATCTGTTAACTATTAAAAAAATAAAATTTAGGAACACACCTACAATAAAGGATCTAGTATATAGGTCAGAACTTTCAAAACGTGATTCTTGGCTTGCTAATATAATTTATGTTACAGAATAACACGTAAAAATATTAGAGACTAAGTACATCGTGGGTTTAAGCGCAGCAGTCACGAGAAACTCCTTTTTATACCATATTTTGCCCACGACACGGTCCACGTATAACAACTTTCATTCCCTATTTCATCCCCTCTCAGGTTGAAATATCAAAAACGCTGAAAAAAATATTAAATATCTTTGGACAATTCAAACATGGCCATTTGACCCCAAACTAAACATTACTCTAAGATAACCATACGAACAATATACATTTTCAGCTCCTATTTCAATCCATTCAAGCGTTTTTTTCGAAATAAATAATTCTTCCTAATAAATGATTTAAGCCTGAGTGCAACAGACAAACGGTCTGACAAAGTTATTTTAATATTTGTAATATTGAATGTACATATTTACGAGGTGATTTAAGTAATGATTAACGACGTTTCATTCGCAGTTAGACAATAAGGTTTCAAAGTCCCATGGTCCCCTGGCAGTATTTGTATATAAGTTACAGACAAGTGAACCCTAAGTGAATGAACGCTAAGTGTCCCCTCACGGCCCCGTGACCCCTGTCGGACATCCTTTCAGAGGCAGCAGTCATTGGAATGATTTATCTACCGCTTCTCGATTGTACTGGACCGCTGTACTGGAAATAAAGCGCGTTCTTTGCTTTCGTTTCGTTTTTTCTGACCATATTAAGTAGGTATATCAGAACAGACTCGACAATTTATTAGCCGTTTCACGTTGTTTTATTTTACCTTTTCACTTAAATTGGTGGGAATTAAAGTACCTAGCAGTAACTGGCAACTGCTCTGAAAGAATTCAGTTTCGATTTTATTGCAAACCTATTGAAAACGAGAATTGCCAAGCTACTTACTACGAGCTACAAATCTTTTCTACTGAAGAGGCTAAAAGCGCAGTAGCCTAGCAAGTGAAGGCGGCAAGGGCGGGCCGCACCGGGTGTCACCTTTTTGGGGTGACACCAACCCCTTTACTCAACAATGAGCAATTCACAAACATTAAAAAAAAAGTTACTTAAAAAACAAACATTGTTGCTCTTTACTTTCAACCGTTCCAGTGACATCACCAACTTCCGCACTAGGTGCCATCCAATGCGTGCTACTCCAATGTGGATTGGTGGACTATTAAACGGTGTATTTGACCCCAACTGCACCAGCTCAAAAGTCTCAAAAATTTGTCTTTAGTAAACAAACGAGTTAAATAAATTGACGCCAGTTGGCGGTTAGCAAACTTCGGTCTACCTACGTTTACCTGGGTATAAAACTAAAGGTATAAACCACAGACTGAGCAAACACTGAACTTTAAGTAGTTTTAACTAGTTATTGGATAACCCGAGTCAGCAGAAGTATAACATTTAATATAGCTCTACAGTAGTTCCGAAATGAAACCATTAGCGTGAACCCGTGAAGTATGATAGGGAAGCCGAAGTTTAGTTCTCATACATTTAGCTGGAACTTGTCAAACTGGGATATAAGTTGAAACTGATTTTATCACATGTAGATACTGCGGCTAACTAAACTGGAATTTGGAATATATTCATGCAGGTGTATTGTATTCTTTCGATCTCTAAGGATTGTCATTTCTACCCATCACGGCCCACTATTGAGCACGGGTCTCTTCTCTAAATAAGAAGGTTCAGGCCATTGTTCACAACGCTGGCCACACTCCTTTGAGTTTTGCAAATTCCTTACGATTTTTTCCTTTACCGTTATAGATAGTGACATTTTAATGCTTAAAGACGCACATAACTCCGAAAAGTCAGAAGTGCGCGGCCTGGGCGAATCCGGACCCCCCGAGTAGAAGGCCGAATTCTTAACTACTACGCAATCGCCGCGACAAGGATTCTAAGCAAATTTATGATACCCATATCTATATGGAAGGTAATCGTAACCAATCTTAAATTAATTATGAAATTTTCTAAGATTTCCTTTCTATGTATATCTTCTAATTTGCATAACCTCTCTAACGTTATACACCAAATACCTCATATGCATATTCTTTAAGTTGATATCGAGGTAGGACGCGCTCATAAGCTGATCGTTTTGTGTCTGCAATATACTCTAGCGCTTAGAGTCATAGAGTCATCCACAATAGTAAACTTATACAAACAGATAAATAAATAGGACGACCCCGTTCCTCTCCGCCAGAGCCAAGAAAGACCATGACGCAATAATTTTAGCCACAAATCAAAGAGACACAATACAGACGCCAAACGCGTGCAACAACTGTTAACCAATTGAGTAATGATCCACAGAATGCCAAAATGTTCCTCGAAATGTGTCATAGAGTGCTATCACGCCGCAAAAAACCTTATAGTAACACAAACTTTATTCTGCGGTCGGTAACCCTTTCATTCAACGTTAGTGAACTATATTATAAGGTTCATTTTCCTGTAGATGATGTCGTATGGAATTTTTAGGGTCCGTTCTTAAGGTCGATAAAGGATCGCGATTTGAATAACGATTTCCAAACGCTATTGTCTATAAAAGCGATGCGCATGCGCAGGACTCAAAGCGAAAGTCGTCGAAAATGAAGGTGATTGCACGTTTTTGATTGTGTTCTTGTGTTTGGTGTTTCGTGTTCTGTGAAAATTAGTTTTCCGTGCCTCGTCGTGATTGATAAGTCACAAGTCATAAGTAGTTATATAAAGGGCTTATATTACTAAGTAATGTGAAGGAATTTATTAGGTGTATTTTCAAATAATTATCAAAAATAACTATAACGGACGGTTATAACTAATGAATAATCAATAAATTAATGTAAAGATTTTTTTCAAATTTGACAGAAGACCACAATAATAGAAGGGCCTTCGGGCCCTTTGGTCAAAATTGTGTGTATGTGTTGATGTGCAAATGTTCAAATCGAATTTATGAAACTTTGGTGTTTTCTCTTTGCCTCCTTGGCAATGAAATAATTTTATAAAATATTGCTCTTATGACCTAGACGCGGATGAAATTGTGTAGTCTCTTATTATAATAATACTGCAGTTTTAATCCCTGGAGGTTTCCATATAGTCTTAATTTCATGTTTATTCAGATGTTTGCATTCAATTTAATTCAGTTTAACGCTTTTCTCAGTAAATTTCGACAAAATGATTTTTGAAATCCCTTTTATCATGAAGTTAGTGCTTGATTGAATACAGTCGTTGTACGTTAAAAACTGCACGGACAGAAAATATTTGAAAATTATCCCTTATAGTTCGACGTAGTAGAGTTGAGGGGCAAATATATTCCGCTTGCCACTCGCATATATCCGCTAACAAGGTCGCGAGATACAGCAAGTAGTAAATGAAAATGTAAGAAATACGAAAAATCAGTACTCAAATCGGTCGAACTTGGCACGAACTGTACCTCGTATCTAAATTGCGCGGAAACCATTTGCGCTGCGTGATTGATAGCTTTGCACGGGTTCAAATTGCCTGTGAACCTTTGAACAGCCAGAAATATTTTGGAAATCGATTCACGAACTGCTGGTCAAAGGATTGCAATTAGACGACCATTATTGACACGACTAAATCAAAACAATTAGTATTGACAATTTTCTCTCATACAATTTTATAATATATACCTTAACCAAAATCTCTCACATAATTAAAATAACAAAATTGGAATTGTAGCTGTTAATTGTGACAAACTCGGAGTTCAGTAAGAATTCCACCTACCTTCATTTCAATCTAGTAAGAATGATAAAAATTAT
Organism: Asbolis capucinus; assembly: GCA_018249125.1. Classification (NCBI taxonomy): domain Eukaryota; kingdom Metazoa; phylum Arthropoda; class Insecta; order Lepidoptera; family Hesperiidae; genus Asbolis; species Asbolis capucinus. The sequence continues at coordinate 4,189 of DWJZ01002247.1, forward strand.
ACCAAGATCGATTCTTTGACCCCACTCTTAGTTTATAATTATCTTAGTTATTAATTAGAGCCCAATATTTGCACATTTTATGTATCGAAAGAGACCACTTGTTTTACCTTCACCCACAATCGTTTTGAACAAGACTGTACTTCCTCTTTCAAATCGGTCTAATTAATGTCCTATCCTTCTAAAACATCATTAACTTGCTGCTGTAATAATCTATGGTTATGTTACAGGAACTATTAACAGTCGTATCCTTGCTGTTATGCGGCGTATTGGCCGAGCCACCAGCCCCCTATGCTCCTAGCGGTTGGAGGCCTAATGGTCCCGTATTTGAAATCCCTGCAAGGATACCGGCGCAGGTAATCCAATAGAATAGGTACAGCATTATTGAAGCGTACATAGCCTGGCGGCTTGGTCCGATTGTAAGCGTTCGAAAAAGTTAAGCAACAGCGGGATCGGTAGGAGGATGGGAGATTGCTAGTGGCAAAATAATCGTGAGCGCCTCTATACCTCGGAGGACACGCAGAGTTGTTGGTCCCTGTTGTTACAAACTTTTGGCCATGTTGGAGGCCTTTGGGTGACATAAAAACTTCCAATACTTGGGTTGGCCCCTAACCCCTTCACCAATCCGCATTGAAAGAGCGAGGTGGAGTATGCTCTAAACCAACTCAGTATGAGAAGGCCATTAATAGGCTGAAGCCACGTATACTATTGTGACAGTTAGACGTACTAACCAACAGGTATATTACTTTAGAATTATTTATTGCCGATGTCTTTCATTTAAGATGATCTAATGTTCAAGTTGTATTTTTTATCTAATGCTAAATTTAAAATTGACGTGGTACTTACGGCTTGCTATTTTTTGATTTGATTAATTTAATTTGCAGAATCCTCAAAAGCAAGAGTACCTCCCTCCGGTAGATCCACGCAGGCCCTCGAACTATCCCGAAGTCGACTCTGCTGTTGATGTTTCAGTCCAGGGCTTGCCAGAGAGGGAACCACAACCCATCTTCCAACTTTCACCCGTAAATGGACAGCAATACGCTGGTCCTAACTATCAAGCTGATATCAGGACCTTAGATCAAACATTGCAGCAAATACAAGTAAGTGTTTTATTTCTTTAATGAAGGTCTTCATGTCTGAGTTCTGATTTGAATAGATAAATTGTTATTTTACGAATTTGTGGGTTAAAAGCAGGTTTGTTTTTCAGTATCAACAGCAACTTCAAAAACAGCGAGAATTTGACAGGCAAAGGCAGTTTGAAGCCACACAGGGTAACACAGCGACAAGCGGATTACCATTCCCACAACCACCAAGACGATTTGTTCCACAAACTACATCTACTACAACAACTACTACTACAAAAAAACCTGAATTCAGAACTGAAACAACCACAGAACCGCTGGACTTAAACCAAGACGAAGAGTACGAGGATAGTAAAGACACAGATAGCTCGGCCGAGAAACAGAAGGTTTCAGTTGAAGTGATGAAGCAAAACATTCAAGAATATCCTCCAGAATTCTTTTTAACGCCTCTTGCCCAGTTTAAAGTACAACCCCAATTTATCCAATTGGGACAGCTCAGGGCCCCCATATACTATCAACCTAATCGACAAGAGTTAGATAGTAAACAATCACAAGGATTTAACGGTCCAGCTCATTTTTCTGCTCTTCCTTCCATTTTAGCTCAGCAGCAACTTATGTCGTCACAAGTACAGCCAGCCCCACAGCCCCAACCTATTTATGACCAAAATCCTGCTTTCTTAATAGCTAGAGGTCAAGAAGCACCAGCACCTGCATATCTTGTGCCAGCTACACAAGAACCTATAAACCAGTACCAGCCTGTAATTAATAACCATTATCAACCGGTAGCACAACCTCAAGGCCAGGCATATCCACAATTCCAAGCCCAACCTGTAATACTACCTCCGCAAAGCACCAACCAAATTCAACCGAATCAGTACCCACAGACTCAGCCGCAAACGGAGACTGAAGAAATTGAAAAGGATTCCGTAGATGATCTCAGTATGGCCAAGCAGCCCCAACCCCAATTTGTGTACCAATCTTCATACCAACCTCAGGATGTTTACCAGCAACAATTCCCAGAACAATACCCTGTGCAGCCTCAACCTGCTGTTCAATATCAACCTCAAGACCAACAAGCTCAATTTGAACCTCAACTACAGCTGATCAATTACCCAGCTCAAGACTGGAACCAATACTATCAAAGTCAATTTAATCAGCAGCAATTCGCTTACCCTAACCAAGTACAGCCTCAACAAATCGTCCAAGGTCAAGACGCTCTTCAAAGTGGCTTGGACGTGAATCAACAAGGCAATGGAATAGAAATGAAAGAAGCAACAGAAGATGAGCCAGAAGAACAGAATGACGATACACAAGCTACGGCGGTGGCAACTGCATTCGGAGCAAGGTCAGAAAGAATCCCTATTGAATAATAAAAGTGACAGAAGCAGTTAGATGTGATCTGAATCGGTAAACAGTGCTCATAGTAGTAATGGCATTGTATTGTCCTATTTTGCAGTTACTACGTGACATAAATTTAACTATTATGAGGCAGATTGTTATTGTGTATGTAACTGAAGCGTAGCTTTATGTAATATTGCATCTAGACAGGATTAATTGCGAATAACTTTTATGTTTCAATCATTAGTTTTGTCAGAATTTTTAGGTTTGTTTACGTAATGAAAACACGAAAGGCCTACGTGTTCACAATTTTAAGTAAATACACGATATTGTTATTATTACCGATATGATTTGTTCTGCCTTTTTATAATTACTTTTAGTTGTTTGTCTCTCTTAAAGCGATTTTCTCACCGTAACACCACTTCGCGAAATTGCTTTATATTTCATTAAACATTTTATTCATTAGCGAATTCTCTGAACTAAAATTGTAGGCACCGAATTTTCGGAAACAAGAAGATTTCAGAATTACAAAACAACTTTTCACTTTCAAATTAGTTTTGATTGTCTTCTGGGAACTCTGCTAAACTCGCAAACATCAGAATTAGCATTTAGCCCAATTAATTCTATTAGAGGATAGGTAACTTTCGATTTTGCCTCGTTTTACTTATTCTAATTTTATTTTGAAATGGAGAATATACTCGAGCAGTGACCGTAGCAACATGTAACTTACGAGTACGTATTTCAATCAATAATACAACCAAATTTTTGGTCAGCGGGTAAAAAGTGTCGAAACTTTTCTCGCTTTCTTAGTTCATTGGTATGTCAAGGAACATACATGTGTATGTACGTAGTGTATGCTGATACGCACAGTATTTTTGTTAATTTTTTACCTCTCACTAATTCTTATTTGGCCGTTCGTCTGTTACAACGCTACTAATATCTTAAACAGTAATAGATGAACTTCGGAAAAGTTAGGCATAAAAAAATACTATCGGCAAAAATAGCGCATGGAGCTACGGAACTCTTGTTACTTTTGATTGTTTTTACAAGCAGTAAAAGCTTTCGGTCTTTAATAAGAAGCAATTAATTCGGAATACAAAGCTAATTTGCTGAAAACAATTTTTCGCCTTTTTTTTTCTTGCTGGGAAATCCGTTTACGCATCCCGGGAACGGGTATGCAGGACTTACCGACATATGTCAAAATACCTGGTAAAACCCAGCATACCCTCGCTGTCTTAGCGGGGGCGCTACGGGATCGCTTTCGCATACTACCGCGACACCCCGACGGTTAGCCGTGGACTTACGGCTATGGTGATAGGCTAAAGTTGTGTCATTTTTCGCCTGCTAAATAACCGAGAGTTTTAAAATATTATTATAATTTAATTACTAATTTGTCTTCAGGACCCAGCCAAGGGTACTACCGCAATATGGTGTTCCCGCTCCGAGACCACAAGCTAACCCCGGTTACACTACCACAGATGCTCCTCAAGAAGAGGTAATGTGCCTTTCATATAGCAAGATGGAGAGAGGAATATCCTTCCAGAATCTTTTACGTGACTGTCGAACTGTCTGTCATATCCAATATTCTTCGAAATTAGTGCCCTGTGAATATTTAATTAAAATATAGATTAAGTGAAAAAAATAATTTGTTATAAATTTTCGAAGAGCAGTTTTATACTCGTATATGAAATATGTAAGTTCGAAATAACTATATTTATTTATTACACTTTATTCTATTTACCTTTTAACATAGGTTATATAAAGGGCAAGCTTAATGCCTAATTGTATTCTCTACCAGCTAACCTAGTGTTATAGAGAGAATACAATACAAAAGAAGAAGGAAAATTAATTAACAATAAAATTTGTATGAAATAAAACTTACATCAGTATGTTCATTAGACCTTATGGCGTTGTGTTGTTGATGTTGAATTTAGGGATTATATTATTTTGTTGAGTGATTTTCAGGGTTATATTGTATATCTATTGCATTGTAATTGTAACTGTAATTATAGTTCTTACCCAAAGTTTTCATAAATGTTTAAATATGTGAAATCAAACTGATTTATGAAAAATACGCCAGAAGTAGAAGATATAAACAAAAAGAGAAGTGCCAGATCTTTATCTCTTTCAAAATTTTATTTCAGGAATCGGATGACGGCCCAGCAATCGCACAGGCTACTGCAATTGCTACTGGTTCAAGGAAGAGTGCCAAATTAAGGTAAATATGTATATACTAAAACTACAGCTGTTAGATTAGAACTAATTATCATCAATCCAACCCATAATTGTCCCACTACTGGGCTAGGGTCTCCTCTCGTAATGCATGGGGTCTAGGCCGTAGTTCACGCTGATCAATTGCGGATTTGTACACTACACTAACAATCCACAACTTTATGGCCCTTCACTGAAGCAAGTAATCTTCCCCGTCCTTCTGTCATCCTCCGTCCCGTTTTTGTATCACCCGTCCTGTAGTGGTTTGACGTTGGTGTATCTGGGATTAGTTGCTGTCGTGATAGATCCCTGTTGCATTAGCAATATTTCTCGCGTATGCGGGTTTATTACTTCCTTCCTGGCAGGCAACGCGCTAGTAACACCCCAGTCTGGTGTAATTAATGTCCATTGGCACCGGTGACCCCTGCTCGTTTGCCTGCTTATCACATAAAAAATATATATACGTACTAAACCTTAATAGTATTTCCAAAATTATTCATGTGGCTTCTGCACTATAGAAGTCCGTCATTGTTGATGATTGTTGTTGATGATTGAAATTATATTCGTTTCAGAAGTCGTCGTGTGCGACCCATCTTCACTTTGGACAGATCAGGGCATTTGGTTTTGGCTCAAGGACAATAAATTTGGAAAGAACTAGACAACAAAAATTTATAATATATAAATAAATTGTGCGTAATAAACTTCTTTTCATGTTCTATAATACAAGTCATTCAATTAAGGACTAAACCATATAGTCCGTAGGTACCAAAAGTATTTTTTTGTCAATAATGTTTTACAATAAATTATTATTAGTTAAAACGGAATAATGTAGAGGGTATACAAACGATCGTTCCATCTCATTCACACATTTATCTGAGAAATACAATATGCTTTTAAGCAAATGAAACCGTATTTATTTCTGTGTAGTTATTAATAAATAATAATAATAAATATCTTTGGACAACTCACACACGGTTATTTGACTCCAAACTCAGCATTAGCTTATACTATGGTGATCAGACAACTGATACACATACATATATATTTATAAATTCATACTTATATTGATATTTACACCCAGACACACAGAACAAACGTTCCTGCTCATCATAGAAATGTTTGACCTGGGCGGGAATTGCACCCACGACCTTCGGTGTAGCAGTCAGGTTCGCTAACCACTAGACCAATCGGCCTGTCAATGTATTCTTTTCTATATTTGCGAAGGATTGGAATAAATTGATAGTGTCTGTGTTTCCGCTGGCGTATGATGTAGGCATTTTCAAGACAAGAGTACACACACATCACACTTACCATCATGTGGGACTGTAGTCAAGCATTAACCTATAATATTTAAAAGAAAGATGTTTATACTTATAGTTTTGGAATATTTCTTGTGCTAAAGCTTAATCACAATTATAGATAATAATCAACATTTATCTATTAAATTTTCGAATAAAAAAATATTCCCACAAACCTTAAACATAATTTTCATAGACAATGTTTTTTTTCATGTGTATATAACGCCTGACTATTTAGGTAACAAGTTTGAATATTGACATTTATTTATAAAATATAATATTATATAATATTTATTATAAATATATATTATTTACATATAATAAAAACAGCACATACATTGTTTTATTTTTTTTTGTTTAAATAACACGTTGTAATCAATAATTGCGATAATGGTACACAGTCAGAAATGTAAAGTATTTTACACCAGTTTAAAATAATGTTTTTCAGATTACACTATTTATATCTTTGTATTTATTATTCACTACTTTGTATTTTTTTTACGTTATCTGTTTATATCTTATGCTGCATGTTGATTTTCAAGCGCCCTTTTGTGGCCCTCTTTCAGAACTGTCATATATGTAGGTACAATAATCAGATTTTTTCAGAAAATTTGTAGTAATGATGTTAAGAATATTGATTGTAATTACTTATAGGTAAATGTTGAAAAATATTTCCTTACAATAATGAAACAAATGCATCTTTCTCTTTCATTTTTTATGTTTTTGTTAAAATTTTTCATTTGTCCATGTTTTTTATTAAGTGTTAACAAGGTACCCGATATCTTAACCAATCTGTGAAACAATTTTGAGCAATAGTCTTAATAAAAATAATAAACTTGAAAACCCTATTTTGGATTTTATTACGAAATTAATTACTTAGATATAAAGGTAACCTACATATATTATGTGCCTTTTGCATACCTACTTGAAACGTTCGCAACGGCTTGATCCGATCGTAAGTGATCGAGAATTATGTATCAGTGGGCGTTGACCGCTAGTGGTAAAAATATTATGAACACTTCCGTGCATCGGAAGGCACGTAACGCCATCGGTCTCGGTTTTTATCCTTAGATAGCAATCGTTGCCATGTCAGAGGCCTTTCAGCGGCATTCAAACTTCCAAAACTTGGGTTGATCAGTAACCCCTCAACCAATCCACTGGAGCAGCGTGGTGTATACTCTAGACCTCCCTAGTATGTGAAGAAACCCGTGCTCAGTAGTGGGCAATCAATGGGTCGAAGTCAGCCAGCTATCGTATACCTTATACATATATCTATTTAGATATAGTATATATGATTTTTTGAATGGATAACTATTATAGGTACTAAATAAATCAGTTTTATTGTTATTGGAGTCAATTTCAATACGGTACCGTGTTTTGCGTCCGATACCAGAATTTCAATTTGTTTTGAATTTACATCTGCAAAAGTCAATTTTCGCACAAAACTTATTATTTACGATTCGAAACTTGAGATCCTAGTAAAAGTTAACGATTGCGATTGTTTTCTTAATTTTTTTGCTATAGTTCCTTATTTATTGACCAAGACTTAAAATAATATACATTTATAGATTTTATTTAGGCAATTATGATCATAATGGGACATACATAAATACATATCACAAAATTGTTATTGAAGTATCAACTAAAACATAGAACCTTATTAGACCAGGGTGTCGCAGAAGTTAGCTGCAGGGTCGTAGAGCATCCCGGAATAATTTTCGATAAGCCTATCTGACTAGACATCACTCTTGCTTGAGTCAGTCGCCAAACGGTTAATTATGTTCCGGTTTGGAGATTGAGAGCAAGTTCTCATCTTTTTGAGTCTGTAAGTCTGGTCTTGCTGGCGATTCATCCTCCTTCAGATTCTTCTTCTGTCACCCCTCCTGACGCAGCATGTTGTTGGTGTGTCTAGGGTCAATTAGTGTCATTATTAACAACAAAATGATGGACGAACTTTGATCAAGAATATACTAGATTTATTTTACTACTTATTACTTACTAGATTTATTTATAGACTTCGATTTTAGATTTCAACTCCCATAGAAATTTAACGCAAAATACTGTCCGCAACAATATGCCTGGATTGTTTAAAAGAAACTTTCTACTTTCAATTTAATTACACTCATTGTGCCTAGTTGGTTGTAAAAAATAATTTTAAAACACGTTGCGGCATTGCGGATCGTGTTTATATGTTGGCTGCTTGGAAAGAACTAAACAAAACACCGGCCTACATTGCAACTGAGCTGGTATTTGTCGATGTCCGACATCTAGTTTTATTATTGAACGAAGGTTGACCTCTACTTGTAAAAAAAATATCACCGTGTGAAAAACAATAATTTGTTATAGTTTATTATGGAAGGATCCTTCACCAATGTTGATATTATAGTAGGATTGTATTGGACAAGGCTTTAATAGACATCACACACCTTGGGAGAACTTCATGAAGCGCCTTTTGATATGATCCTTATGTGCAGGAAGCTGCATTATAGAAGCAAGTTCACTCAAATAATTAAAAGAATAAAACAATATGAAGCTTTTAAATAATTTTCTGTATAATAAAATTGAACTAACAACAACTCAATACCACCACATCCTAATAAGAAGCAGGATATAAGAATACAGAACAAACATAACGAAAAGAAATGCTGGCACACTAGCAACGACTAACATATTTTCTCTTAAAATCGTGATGGGAATACTCCAAAACGTCTTTTTCAATCCAAACTGGGCTTTTTTTTCTTCAGTAGAATCTTCTATTGAAATTTGAACTGAATCACCATTTACTGTTTCTGGATTTTTATATTCGGAAGACAGAGTATTCTTTAAAATATCAAAGTAATTCTTAACTAGCTTGGGCTTTTTAAGCTTGTGTGTATAATTTGAAGAACTACTTTCAATACAGCTTTGAGAATATTCATCATTGAAAGTTAGCAATAATTTATCGATTATATCATTTTGTATAATATTACATTGTAAATTGACATCGGTATAAGGCGCGGTCTGTGAAGTTTCTTTCGATTTAAAGGGATTTTCTAACTGTATGTCGTTGTTGATAATTTCACTTGTAGTGTCTCCTGGGAGTTTTGTCCTAGAAAAGAGACGTTTATCAATTTCATATAAAGATCTTTTTAATTCGTTGACAATTCTTTCACTTAGTGTTTGTTCGAGTTTCTTAACTGCAATTTCGAGGGTTACTGTAAGTTTCTCACATAATTCAGGAAAATTCGTAGGATAGTTATTTTCTTCTTGAGAATATTTCCTTTGTGTTCTGGAACTATCAAACATAGTGCATTTTATTTGTGCTGCGTTTGGTAAAGCCAAATTCTTATGGTAGTCTTCAGTGTCAACTACATTCAACGGTTTTTGAAAAATATTGGCACGGAAGTCGTTTTCAACGTTCTGAAATCTTTCATCTCCTCTGCTTCTCATCTTCTGTTTTTGTTGTGCAGTTTTAAAAATATCTTCAGCAATAATTACTTTGTTATCCTTTGGAAAATCTGATAATAAATTTGAATGAGGCCTTTGTGTATTTTGATCCTTTTCATTGACATCATTAATATGGCAATCGGTTAAGCTTCCATAATCTTGTGATTGGGTTGCAAAATTGCATCTTGGGGTATAACATGGAAACATGTTATTGGTTGCAGGCGAACCTAAACTATTATTAATTTCAAAATCATCATGCGATATTCCTGACCTAGTTTTTGGGGGTGTAAGAGTTTCATTACTAATATTGCTGCAACTAGCATTTGAAATTGTAGTCTTGCTTGTTAACTTAATAGCATCATTTATAAACGAATTGAAAGTCAGTATGCAAGTTTGACTAAAAGCTGATTCATCACTAATCAAGTTATGTTTGATATCAGTTTTCACTTTATGTGGGACAAGAATGGAATAACTTTCTCTACTTAAATTTGGGGTGTTATTTATATGAGCCACTGCTACATTAATTACATTTGTGTTGAAAGATTTCGTTTTAGAATCTCTAACTTCTATCACAGAATTAGCGCTGTAAAGACTGTCTTCTTGTTTTAAAGTGTCTTGGCTTGAAATACTTATGAATGAATTATCGCCGTCGGATTGGGAAGTAATATCAGCTGAACTATATTTATTTGTTTCCTGGTCCGCTAAAAAATTTTCTGTTGCTAGAACTTTTTTTAAAATGCGGGTTCGTGATATTTTCATTGAGATTGACTCCGAATCGAGGTCCTTGTGTATTCCACGATAGCCATCAGATTTTTTCTTTGATTTACTATAATATTTCTTTAGTTTTCTCGTCAAGTTACGTGGACACTGATTTTTAAAATGTATATTTTTTATTATAACTACTGGTTTACACTTTTTTTGCATTCTATCACTCGTTTCAGTTTCGAATTTTGATTTACGAACGTGTTTTTGCGCAACAAATATAACTTGTGGTTGCGAAGTGACTTCATTTATTTTCAAAAAACTTTGTATTTTATTTAACGTCTCCGAAGATCTGTCCTCACCGTCTCCACAGTTTTCTTTAATAATAGTTTTTGATTCGTTCGCTTTCAGAATATTATCAATATTTTGTTGTGAGCATTTTATTGCAAGTGTTTTTCTTGAAGTTGACGGTGTCACAGTAATGTTATTATGGAGTTTAGTTTCATGTTCTATTTTAGTGCTTGACGTTTTCATATTTTCATTCATGGCGAAAGCAATAATGCACGTTGACGGTTTCTTGGGATACGTAGTTGCAGATTTTGGTTTTTTCAATTTTATTGTCTCAATGCTAATTACAGGTTGCATTTTAATTTTTGTACTATTAGATCACTTATAGATATTTCTGCAACAAAAAAAAATAATTTACTTGTTTCTTGTTTTTTAGCAATTTTATAAACTGAAGGGAACGAATAAGCATACGGGTCAACTGATGGTAAGTGGTCATTGCCGCATAAGGACATGGAAAACAATGGGGGAGACGCCAATGCAACGCTGGCCTTGCGGAAGAGCTCTCTTTACACCCTTTTGAAGATTCCCATGTCATAGCGCACTGGGATTTCTTCAGGAGGAAGCTCATTTCAAAATATGAAGGTTGCAGGCGAGGCAGAAAAGTTTCTGAAAATCGGACCGTTGAGGTCCTCAACGAGTCTAGTTTTTATGATTATGTTAAAGGTATTTTCTTGTGTGTTTTAAATAAATACAAAATTAAAAAAGATAGTTAATGATTATTCGAATTATATACACAAAAATATTTAAAATCCTAAATCAGAAAGACTTATGACGCGAAATAATGAATTGTTCATTTGGTGCTGTGGAGGTAAGGCTGTTTGTGCTATATCAGGTTTCAGTGGTTGAATCATATCTCTAATAACGTATACGTAAATAAGCCAAAAAATTATAACAACTGGTATCCAAAGTAATATGCAGTAAAGCAGTCCTTCCCAAAAACTCATACTACCGCGATTTCGAACAGCAAACTTTTTCCGATCGTCAACATCTATGTAAACCGATGAACACGTAGGCCTTGGGCCATTGATTTCACAACCTTGTTCATTACATGCACGTTGTTGATGATCTTTACAATCTATTTCATTTTCATCGTCACATACTTTATTATCTATGAATTGTGAATAACTATTATTTACGTGAGGACATCTTGCATATTTATGTAAATACATATAATTATATTTATTAGGTAATTTAATAAGCTCATCACAGTAGTATGCCAATAATTTCATTTTGCTTTGTCCAACTGCAATTTCCATCAAAGATTTTGATTTAGGTAATAAACAATTTTCTGTTTTATTATTCGGAGTTAACGTATCTGTGCTGATTTCTGCCGCTTCTGATGTCATATCAGTAACTTTAAGGATCGATTCACTCTCTATTACATTATAAGATACACTCCTTTTGCCTAAATGCTTACTAAGTTCTTGTGTATCTTTTTTCTTAGGCTCTTTTTTTAACTTTAAGCCAGATATTATTTGATTTTTATAACTAGAGTGTTGAACAGATTTTGAGGTAGTTACAACTTTGTTTATGTTAATGTCTACATTTTTATTTATTTCTTGAACTTCTTGTTCATGAGGTTTACTTCTCAGATGCGCTAAATGTTCTGTTACAAACTTTTCTGTAGTTGTGGCGAGATCTCTAATTATAGCGCGTAATTCATTTATATCATTAGCTATGTCCATTCCTGTTAAAGTATTGGTTTGTTTAATATTTTGACTTTCAGTTTTAATATCTTTGTCAATATTTTCATGTGATGCCTCTTTACTAATTACATATTTGGACTGACTGATAGCACCATCTAGAATCGATATAAGTTTTGGCTGAGATTTCTGCAAATTACTTGAAGTCATATTTTGATTACTTGAATTACTGTTATTAGATTCAGGTAGTATTTGTGTAGAAATAATATTGTAAGCAGCAGTTAAATTACCATGTTGTAAGGTATTTTTGTTCGTTTTCATATTATTAGTAACTTTATGTAATTCGTCTTCCGATCCTGAAAATATGTTTATTTTCACATCAAATTTAATATTTTTACTTTTTGTAAAATGAATAATGTTTTTTAAAATGGTCTGCAGATCTTCAATAAAACTGCATTCGTGATTATAATTTTGGTACGACTTACTCGTGTTGGTAGTTTTTTTATTAAGGCTTTTGAAAGATTTAATTTGTTTCTTCATAGACTTTATTTTTTTTATTTTATATCTTCGTGGTTTTTTATTTTTGAGTACATCTTTTGGTCCGGTCTCACCAGTACTGTTTGTTTTCTTCCAATTAAGTTTGTGACAAATAGTAGGTGTAATATTATTAAGAGTGCAATAATCGGTATCAGTCATAGTATAATTGTCATATTTGCATCTAGTCATTGTATTGTCAGTACTTGTAATATTCGCGGGATCGTCAGTGTATATGCTCTTTACAAGACTTTCTAAAGGCTCCATCTCCAATGCATTAGGGTATACTTTATTTTCCATACTTAAATTTACTTTGTTTAGTCCCCTTTCGGGTGTACTTTCGCTATAGGAAAGTTTTGGAGACAATGCATCATGTTTCTTGCAAGTTTTTATTTCTTTACTATCATATGTTGCACACCTTTTAATAAATGATTTAGTTGAGATACTTAACAAATTAAAGCTCGAGGAATTTAGTAGGAAAGTGCTGGATCGACTTATAGTTAGAAATACATTTTTATATCGAATTTTACGTGTTGGCGGCTTCAGATGTTGGGAATGAGTACTAACTTGTCTAGTGACATTTCTAGGAATGCTTAAAGTAGACATAATTTTTAGATATTTGCCGGAAACAGGCACAGTCCGACAAGACTGTTTTTCATCCATCTTAATATCTAAAGTGTATGTGTACGAAGGCGAAGTTTTCTGCAGTTCTAGCTTGTGTAATATTGAATCAAGAACTGTATCTATCTTTTGTTTTGTTGCATTATCATTTAATAAATATTTTTTTATCCAATCGTTAAGCAAATCTTTTAAATTTTCGACAACAAGTGTTGTAACATCTATGTTTAGACGTCTTTTTTTATTGTTATCTTCAGGATTACTATCTCCACAAGAGTGACGATCATGTTTTGACTCTATGATTGTTCCTGTGTCTAGTGTATTAACAGAACACTTATATTTGCCGAATTTCCTTTTGTAAATTCCTCTAAGAATGCATTTGTCTGTAGCTATGCTAAAATCTCTTTTCATTTTGCCATTGTCTACGTAATAGTGATTTTTTGGAATTGTTTTCTTTAACAGAACTATCCCACTCTTTGTGAGAAACAGCGAGGCACCGGAGCATGTTTTTGAACGGGTGTTTATAGTACCATTAGATTTTCTGTACAAATACTCAGTTCTTTGGGTCGGTTTTTCCATTATCTTGGAATCCAGGATTTTCTCAATGTCCTTTATTGTGATGAAATCTGGAAACAATAATATTAGTATTCTATTCATCTTTTTATGTTTGCTTAGAACGGTCGAATCATCAAATTGACACATAAAACTGTTTCAGTCTGAATGTGAAGACCGTTAAAAAACATGAGATATCTATAAAATACTTGATTAAACCAGTAAAGTTCCTGAGTATGGAACATGTTTCTTACTGTGATGTGAGAACAAATTATTTATTGTGTATTGGTTCACTTATATAATCATGTTTTACTTATGATACCGGCTAGCAGACGATTCTGGTCCACTTCCAGCCACACTTTTGAATTGAAAATGTTAATACTTACAGAAGCATAAAAAAGTATCATTTTACGCTTGATATTGAATTTTCAAAACATACAATTCACTGATCATTAATTTACATAATAAATTAAAAGGAAAATATATCACAATTTTGACAATTTAATAATGCTGTCACGGGTCATTCTTCTATTTATAATGTCTTTGAGTAACTTTGGAAATTGCCAGTCTGCTCTTGTAAATTTAACTTGAGGTACCTTTTGCTCAATAGTGGATTTATATATTTTCAAGGTATAAGCTATAAAGTTTTTGCTGCCCTTTCCTATACAGTTATTAATGATATAATCCAACAAATTTATTGAAACCATGCGAGAAATTGTTTTGGGCTTACTTCTAATGGACGTACCTACTATGGATAACAGAGAACCTATTATACCTACTATTCCGTGGTAACTACTATTAATAAGGCGGGGTAAAGCGAAAAAAAAAATCGCTCCGAAAACCCGCTCCTTCTCGTTTGCCCAAATAATTTCAAATTCGTTCAAGTTCAGAAGTCGTTGAATTCCATTCCAGCTGGAATTTGGTGTTCTCATTTATATTAAGAGCGTTTCAATTGAACTTCAACTTTATATGATCGCAAAACCATTTCGTTGTCGAACGATTTTCGGATTAATGTCGTTGTGGTTCAGTTGAAAGCCGATTGAGAATGTGAATACCAGTTTGCACTTCAACGAAAAAGTTGCTATGATATGACTTCTGTCTCTTGGCCTGTCCCCATCGTATGAGCGGCGCATACCCCTATTTTTCAAAGTTATATGCGTATCAGAAGTATGTTATCAATTGTACGATGAAGGAAAAAATCGTGAGTAAACCTGCATTACTGAGAGTTCACCACAAAGTTCTCAAATGTCTGTCAAGTCTACCAATTCGCACTTGGCCAGCGTGGTGGACTATGGCCTTGTACCCCTCATATTGTGACCCGAGCCTAGTAACTTTACAGTTATGGGTTGTATTGTTGATCGTCCGCCGGCCAAGAATCGAACCCAGAACGTGTTTAGCAGGATAGTCTCCAACAGCGTCCAGGGCGTTAAAAGAATCGCTACTCTTAACGTCCTTACAAAAAATATAACTCGGCGGTTTATTCCGTTAATAAAATTGTTACCATTAAAATATAGTATTCTCACGGGAGCGATCATATTGTGGCTTCCCATAGGCAAGTAAAGCTCGGGTAGCCAATAAATAAAATAAATGGTGTGGCACGAACTTGTAGTGTCAGTTATTATGGCTGCAAATAAATAAATATTAAATTTATATTGTTGCAAATTGTATTAAAACAATTTTGCGAATGTTTTTGCGAGGCGTTTTTATTATTTTCTGGGTATAAATGATTGGAGTAGTTAATGTCCATAGGCGGTGGTGACTTCACGTTATGTGTCCCGTCTGTTTGTTTGCCTGCTGAAAACATACGAAAATGCTGGTATTATTATATTTCGTTTCTTTCTATTTCTTATATTTCTCCGTAAACATCTCCAAGGTTTGTGAACTCTGCCAGTCCGCACGAAGCCTACGTTTGTGTCGGGATCTAAAAAAATCTTATTAATATTATATATATACGAAATAACTCTGTAAGGTTACCATTTTACGCCTAAACTACTGAACCGATTTTGATGAAACTTGGTACGGAAATAGAATAGAAACTTAAGGGCTTTGAAATAGATGATGAAAGTTCTTCATTAT